>RJWM01003069.1:0-117989 GCA_004363535.1 Dasyprocta punctata | reverse complement strand
TGCAGACTGTGGTTTTGGATGATGAGGGACTGGATTGGGTTCTCTTCCGGTTCTACCAGGATCTTTGGCCTGAGTCTCCTGGGAAATGGATAGTTTGGATAAGAGTATCTTTGAAGTCTTGGGTCTGGCTTTGGGTGTTCGTGGTCCTAGGGAAGGGGCAAGATGAGTTAACAATAAGTGTCTGTTTAATTCTGCTCTAAGGCTGACCCACTTGGCTAGCTCAGTAAGTCAATGGTATACTTGCGTGGTTGGCTAAGTCCATTCATTTGTTTATTCTTTCAATAGGCTTTCACTGGACACTTTATGCGTGCTGCTCAGGGCTGGTCACATAACTTGTTGAACTTGATGCAAAAAATGTGGGGTCCCTTGTTCAAAATTTGTTAAGAATTTGAAGATGGCAACAACAGAGAGTTAAACCCATTGTGGGCCCTGGGAGACTCCCCAGGTCACACACCCAGGCAGCTGGGCTTGCCGGGGGCGCAGAGGAGAGTGCTGTCATAATGAGCTGGGAGTTACCGAGAGCTTCCTAAGGACCTGTGTTTGTAACTCACCATGACACTGGGGAGAAGGTGCAGTGTTCAGCCCCATTTTACAGGTGAGAACACCAAGGTGCAGAGAAATTCACTAATTCGGGAGTGAGTCCAAGGCAGCATGATCCCGTGTTGAAACCATCAGGATATTTGGGCTAACGGAAGGTCCAATACATGCCAGGAAATTGTCACACACTGTCGTGCAGGACCTAAGTGACAAGAAAACAGCATCTTCGACTGTTTTCTCCTCCACTGCATGCCCAGTGCAGTGCCAGACAGTGGTCCAGAAATAAATCTTAAATGAATTCACAAGTAAATATAGTAGAGATGGAAGCAGATTGTGAAGGAGGAGTTGTAAACTCAAATGCCTAAAAGCCTGGGTGGATAATAAACATGAATGAGGCAGAAATATTGTATATTCTTTGCTTCCATAAAGAAAAAAGCCATCCCTTGTTTTCCTGGGAACATTTTGGCTTCCTGGATTGGGCTCCATTTTTCTATCCTTTGATAGACGGTGTGGGCTAAAGGAATAATTCTTTAGGAAAAATAGCAAAACACACACATGAAAAAAACTGCAACTGGCACATCACTCAGAGTTGGCAATGCTGTAGGGAGTGGTGGGGACCATAATAAAATAGAAGTGTGCGTGCAGCCACTGGACTGGGTTCTGAGCACATAGTGTTTTTAAAATGAAGCAGTCTCTGCTTTCCTGGATTTCTTGCAAGAGATAGACATGAATCAACACACACACACACACACACACACACACACACACAGAGTCACACTTGGATGAGGGCTATAAAGTGACAGTAAAAGAAATGAAAGAACATGGACCAGATCTTATGTGGATGCTTGAGTAGTCAGAGAAGGCTTCCCTGAGATGGGAAAGATAAGTAAGGGTTAACTAGGTGAAGAGGTGTGAGGCAAGGGCTGAGGGAGAGCCCAGGTAGCAGGAAGAGTAAGTGCACAAGTCCTGGGGTTAGAGGAAGGGCTCTGAGGGACCGAAGGACCCAGTAGTAAGGGATGGCAGGAGGTAGATGTACTCAGAGAGGGGGCAGGGCTATTTTGATTGTGATAAAGACTCTTCTCATTCCTGGTTTTAGGCGGTGGAATGTCAGTCAGATTTGGAGTTTTACACATTTACTTTGTCAGGGAAGTGGGAAATTTATGGAAGGGAGGCAAGAACAGAGGCCAGGGGAAGACAAGTGATGAGGCTGTTGAGTGGGACATGTGGACAATGACAGTGGCTTGAACTAAGGTGGTGCTGATGATAGAGTGGTCCGCGTTCCCAACATGAGGAGTGAAGAGGAAGGTGGGGGAGAGAAAAAGAGAGGCAGAAAGACTGGGAGGGTGGGAGAAACGCAACTCTCCTCTATCTATCTATCTGTCTATCTATCTATCTATCTATCTCTATGGACCACCCATCAATATTCCTGTTATCTCTCTATAGAGAGGAGTGGAAGAGAAACACAGCCAGGAGATCGATGAATAGCCTGACAGCGACATACATGCATATACACACGCACAGGCACACACACACACACACACACACACACACACACACACATGCACACACCTTGACTGAGCTCCCTCTGCGTGGGAGGCCTGGTGAAATGGGCACTGAGGCACCCTAACTCCACTCAGCTGCCCCCCGCTGTCACAGTGTAACTGTGTAACTTGCTTTCTGGTTTCACCTTGCTTTGAGACACTTCATTCTCGACGTCTTTCCTGACCTGCGCATCCCTACCTCCCTGACAGCATCTCTCGCTCCATCATGTTGGTGCTTGGGGTTCTCTGTCACCTGCCCTTGCTGGATTCTGATTGCTCCCTGGCCAGGGGAGGTCTCCATCCTCGGATCTTCCCTGCAGGGTCTCACTGTGCTGTGCATAGCATAATGTAGAATCAGACCTGAGTGGGACTTCCAGTTCTGCTCCCGAGTCACTGTGCATTCCTCAGGACCGTTGGATAGAAATTGGTAGAGAAAAGCTCCAGGTAGCTCAGTTTCTGAAAGGAGATGTATTGACTCTCATAACTGAAAGGCAGAGAAGTTTGCCTGACTCGATGCAGGCCCGTCACGTACCTGTCTCTTTTCATCGGCAGCTTCTGCTTTCCTCTGATTAGCTGCATTCACTGCAGCCTCTTACAACACAGTAAACAGATGGGCACGAGTGTCCCTGGGTTTTTCCTACCAGCTTAATAACCTGTGCCAAAGGAGGATTTCAACAAAATCCTGGGAAGGCTCTCAATGTATCAGCCAGGGTCATGGGCTCATCTCAACCAACCTCACCAATTTTTGATTTCTATAACAAAATACTGATTGAATGGGTGTGGCACACATGTTCATCAATCAGAAAGGATCAGTTCTTCCCAAATCACATGGACCGTGAGAGCAGGTGGGCCATTTATCCAAAGGGAAATAGGGATTGTGTACTGGGAAAATGGGCCAGATATTGGGCAAGCAAAACCCACACAGATCTAGAATTCAGCTCTTGGGATGCCAGTTTGCTAGGGTTCTCTCAGTATTACATTATACATTCCATTAAAAAAATTAATAGACTTTATTTTTTAGGGAAGTTTTGAGTTCACAACAAAACTGAGCCAAGGGTATGGAAAGTTCTCACTTACCCTCTGTCTGAACATGTGTAGCCTCCCTCATCAACAGCTTGCACCAGTGTGGCACATTTTTGTATTATTCAACTTTGCATTACTATAACAAAATAACTGAAGCCATTACCTTATAAATAAAAAAGGTTTATTTTGGTTTTGGTGCTGGAGGTTTCAGTCTAAGACTGGGTGACTGCATTGCTTTGGGCTTCTGGTAAGTGGAACGCCTGTTACAGAAAACTGCTCACCTCATAAATGAGGAAGTGGGTATAAGTGGTGGAAGGAAGAATTGAAAAGACACTGGAGTCCCATATCCTTCTTCAAGGGCATTCCTATAATATGACTGTTTTCTACAATACTCCACCTCATAAAGGCTCACAGTATTTCCGGATAGAATCATTCTGGGGACCAAAATTTCAATGCATAGTTCTTTGGGGGAACATTCACTTTTCCAAACAAAGCAATTTGTTACAACTGATGAATTTACATCAGCATATCATTATGACCCCAAATCTATAGTTTACATTAGTATTCACTCTTGGTGTTGTATATTTTATGGGTTTGGACAAACGCATAATGACACGTACTCCCCCTTATGTTGTCATTCAGAGGAAGTACACTGCCCTAAAATTACTCTGGGTTCCCCCTATACATCCTTTCGTCAGTCCCCTCCCCCAATTCCTGTTTTCTATGAACCATAAACAAATGTTGACCTCTAGCTCATGTGGAAGTTCTGAGTCTAAATAACTGGTGCCTGCCATTCATTTCAAAATGCATAAAAAGAGAAAAGAATTGAGGAATAAATAGAAGAATGGATAGAGGGTTACATGTGATTTAAGTGAGGAAATAAATTAAATATAGAGAATTAAACCTAAACCATAGATATATGAGTTTTCACTATAAAAATTTCAACCTTTATGTATGCTTGAAAACTCTCACAATAAAATATAGGAAAAATATCTTGTGTAATGTGTCTTGGTCAAGTGTGTTATTACAAGCAATTGAAACTAACATCTCCTGGAGGTGGGGCAATTCTTTAGAAATTCAACCTTCAGAGTGGCTGCAGAACCCGATTCCTTCCCAGCTATTAGGCTGTCAAAATGGTACCTGGTGTTTTTCTCTGATGCTCCTTGTTGTCCATGACCTTGGCCTCCTCTGCTAGAGCTTTTACCAGTCTGTCTTTGTCTGCAGCCTCTTGTTTACTTTCCAATAAGAATTACAGCATCGTGCCTCTTTGCTGTGTTTGCTTTACTCCTCATGCACGGTTTGCCATGGAGGAAGTCTTGGTGAGGCTGAGGCTCTGTTCTAGTGAGGATCATTTGCAATGGTTCACTGGGGTGTGCATCAATTCTCACAGCATTTATATTGAGCTCTCAGTGTCTATCACTGACCTGTCAGATTATCAGGGATGACCATGCTCCCACAACTGCATACTTGTCTACTTCCCTTAGTGCAGTAGGGGAAAGACACAAAGAATCCAAACTGTACCTGAATGAATCTCACTGGAATATGATGGATGACTGGATGAAGTTCAGGAGATGAGGTCTTTGCCTGAGGGAAAAAGGGAGGCAAAAGTAGGTGTGTGTGTGTGTGTGTGTGTGTGTGTGTGTGTGTGTATGTCTATGTGTACACACATGCACAAAAACATAAATCTGTGCATGTGGGCATGGCCGTGTGCAAGTGCATGCATGTGTTTAAATGTATAAATGTGTGTATGGATGGTAAGATGAAGCAGGATGCAACTGACCAGGAGAACAGTTTTTCATTCTAGTTCAGAGAGATCAAGAGACTCTTGAGATCCTTTAAGACTCACTTTGCTCTGGGAAATGTTATCTGACTGGAGTAGAGTGAGAAAGACAGAGACAAAAAGAGACAACAGGAGAGGAAGGAAGGAGATGAACGGAGGAAATGAGAGAAGAAAGAAGTGGAGAAGAGGGAAGAGAATACAAAGAGGAAGAGGAATGGAGAAGTGAAGAGAGAAGAGAAAAGAAAGGAAAAAACCCTAAAACAGCATATATCACCAAATTAATGATTTCTTATGGATGCATGGATTGCTGAAAATCAAAACAAGCAAAAGAATCATACCTGAGAGTGGAACATTATTAGAAAAGTGAATTCAAGAGCCCTTCATCCTGAAGGGGCCAGATCTTTAGATTCAAAGCAGTCCAGAGTAGATTGGCAGGTGTCCTAAAATTGATGAGAGACTGTCTTCCAGGGCTTAGGATCTTTATTTATTTATTTTTTTTACAGTACTGGATCTGCACCCAAGGAGCATGGAATTCCAGCCTTTTATATTAATTTTTGTTTCAAGAGAAGTTACCAAGATTGGCTTTGAACTTGTAATCCTCCTGCCTCAACCTCCCAAATAGCTGGGATTATAGACTTGTGTCACTGCTTTAGGCTAGGGTTTGGAAACTTGATTGAGTAAAACAGAGACAGGAGAAGAGTTTATATGATTTCACTCACCTTGCTGAGAGCTTCTTGGGAGCACTCATCTTCTCTAGAACCATTGTTGTGGTTCTTGCTTCCTGCTTCTTCCTTAACACATGGGTTCTTTCTCTTCTGTGAACTCCTAATATCTCCTCACCCCCAGGCTCACACAGCACTACTGATAACACGCAAAATATACAAACAACCTCAGCACCTGTTAGTGGATGAATGGATGAAGAAAGTATGGCATATACATATAATGGGATTATTTACCCTTAAAAAGAAACAAGTACTGCCATATACAATATGATGGAGGAACTTGGTGAATATTATTCTAAGTGAAATAAGCCCATCACAAAACCTTCTTTCTGTAGCATTCCTTTGCAAAACATCTAAAATAACCAAAGTCAGAGGAAGAGAGAGTTGAATGGTGGTTGCCAGGACTGGGGGTAGGGAACTGGGGAGCTGTTGCTCAATGGGTTTACAGTTTGAGTCAAAAAAGATGAATAAACTCTAGAAATCTACTGTATAGCATGGTGCCTACTGTCAGTAGGAGTGTATTGTACGCTGGAAATTTTATTAAAAGGGTAGGCATCATGTTTAATAGTCTTACCACAATCCCCCCAAAAGACTCATAAAACAAAAAGCCTAAGAATTGTCCAGATAAAACTCTATGGCAAATCTATGACAGGCATGTTATTTGTTGTTCTTTTAAGACAAAAGACAATAATGTTTTTAATTTTTCTAAACTAATACTTCAATATTGAGGTTTAGTTGTACTGTGTTGGCACTTTATGATAAATGGGTTTTCGGTTATAGTTTGTGAACTCTAAAAGGATTGCCACCACTGCTCTAGAGACAGAAAAGGTACTCTTCCATCAGATACATAAGTGAATGCATGAATGAATGCACACTGATGTTCAAGTCACTCAGAGAAGGTTGCTATTGCTAGCAATCCAAGATCATGCATTGAGCAGCCAGGGTTCCCTGTTTTTGTTCACAAATGATAGATTTTACTTTGAACCAAGCACAGCCATGTTCACCATTTAATTTTAATTCTTCTTATGTGAAGTAGCCTGAGATGACACCAGCTCTTTTCATAGATGAGTAACCTGTAGTTCAGAGAAAGTGAGCAGTGTGCCCATGACTATCTACTGTTTGAGAAAAATGAGGCCCACAGAGATGGTTACATCTATCCCTTCCATTTTACAGGTGAGAGAATTGAGTCCAAAGAAGGTACTTGATGTCTCTAAGGTCACACATAGTGCCAGAGCTGTGACACACATCTAACTTTGTTAATTCAAAGTCTAATACCATTCATTTCATAACTAAGAACTGGCTCTAAAAGAGATAACAACAGTAGTTTACAGCTAGCATCATGTCTGCTTGTCATGTGTGTAAGTTACCAGAAAGTCATTTCCCCCTTGATTTGTACAGTATCAGAAGCCAATAATTCTCATGCCCTGTGTGTAACACCCAGAATATTCCAGGTACTCAAATTGTCGAAACTAGAGGAAGAGATGTTGGAACATTTGTTCCAATCAGTTAATCGTGAGAGCATTCCCCCAAACCCACATGCTTTCTCCCCACTCAGCCAATGCACTCCAACTGCCAAAAAGTTCAATTTTCTTTAAGAGCCTCAGAAATAGTCCTGAGAGCGAGGCATGGAGTATTAAGAGCTGTGAGAGTGGAGGTACTTACTGGCATCATCCCCGCAGGGAGAAAACACTGAGATGTACAGAAAGTATGACTCATCAATGCACAGATAAGACCAGTTCCGCCAGCAGCAAGGATGACAAAGGCTGAACAGCCAGGGAGGCCAGCAGGTAGGCAATCTTGTGGTTATATGAGAACAGAGGAATGAGGTATCCTGTTCAGGAAAGTTCCAGAATGTCCTGAATAATTGGACACTGGAGGCGACTACCTTCTCTTTAACAGCCCCGTCTTCCAGAAGACTCTACATCTTGATCTAAGATATCAGTTCACAATGCAGTGTGGGCTTAGTCTATCACTGTATTCTCTCTGCAGTCAACACTTTGTGTGCAGGAGAAGCTGCAGGTCAGCAAAGACAGGCTTTGAGGCTTTGCCCAAGCTTGTGCCAGTGAGGGTTCACCGTTCACCTGGCACCCAACTTCTAAAGCTAGCAGGGTGCTGGAACTTTAAATCATGCACAGGAGGGTTTTCTGAGTTGACCACTTCTCATTCTGGGAGGGAACACCATGCTCTGTCAGCATGGTGAGATCTCACACGGTGGAAACCAGGGGAATTTGATTTAAAAGTCCTGTGTGACCTTGACCAGATCAATTCTTGTTTGTGCTAGTGCCCCCATATGTAAACTTGAGGCAAAGATGGGAGTTGCCTGATAGGATTGCTATTAAGATAAAAAGAAATGACTTCAGAAATGATCTGAGAGGCTGAGGCAGGAAAATTACAAGTTGGAATCCAGTCTCAGCAACTTAGTGAGATCCTGTCTCAAAATGCAAAGTTAAAAAGGGCTGGTGATAAAGCTCAGTGGAATTTGAATCATTCTTTTATGCAGTTCATGCATAATATATATGCTATCCACCTGATAGGAGTCATCTTGGTTATCAGATTGACTGTTGTAATCTCATACTGTTTGTGCTTAAGCAACTTTCATTTTACTTAGTAATATTTTCAAAATCCAAGAATAGTGGTGCAAAGGAGACACCAAGGCATAAAACATGGGAAAAAAAGATTAACTCTGCTTTAGGTGGCAATGCTGTAAGGCAAGCAGGAAAAAACAGAGTACTTTATACATACAACTGACTCAGTACTATTGATGGTTTCAGGCACCTATTTGGGGTCTGAAAATGTATCCCTCACAGAGGAACAAGGAGCCACATATCCGGAAAAAGGCAAGAAGCAAGGACCATGCAACGGCTCTGGTGTCCTGGCAGGAAGTCCTTATCAAGATGAACAAAATAATACAAACTCTTTTCTTTCTTGTCTTGAGTGACAACTGGCAATTGATTTCTCCAAGTCTGAGATTGTTTTCACCTGTAAAATGACAATATTATTGACTAATTCTCACTGTTACAGTGAGATTAACTGAGATAATGTTAGTACCAGACTTATTACTAATCAATCTTCATCCCCCTACTCAGTCACAGCCACCACAGAATATTAAAGTAGTGCAGACTGGAGACTCCAAAGTTGAATCAAAAGATTTGACCCATCATTCACTGACTGTGAACCTCTGGGGCTAAACTGCTGAACCGAATGTTGGTTTTTTTTTTTTTTGTAATGATGGTGATAGCTATGGTAACAATAGCTGCTAACTTTTATTGTGTGCTTGCTAAGGGACACCCACATCAGCCAATGTAATCCTCACTTTAGCCTATTTCACCTGGGCAATTGATTACATTTTACACATGAAGAGTCAGATAACTTGACAAGATGAAAAAACTAGTAGGTGGAAGAACCAGGCATGAAAGCTAGTTCAGTCTAAAAGACCCACACTTTTAGTGCCTACATGACAGTGCCTCTATTTCCTGGTGCAGATCTTAGTTTCTTAATTTGCTAGTGGACATAAGAAGATCTTTCCTTACCTATTTCAGAAGGGTTGGAGGAAAGTCAGATTATTCTGAATCTGAGAAATCCCACAGACAACTCTGAATTACTAGAAATCATTCTTGTTAGTTTGGATACTTGGTGCCAGACACAAGAAGCACAGCCCAGCACCCCTACATCCCTGCCACTGATGCTGAGTTCCAATCACCTCCCTCCTTCTGTAAGGAGCCTGAATTCTTAGCCTTTCCTTCTTTCTCGACATGACCACTCTGATGAATTCATGTGCCTCATTCTGGGCCCTAGACTTCTTCCAAGGTGACAACTAGATATACGATAAATTAATTGATGCCAAGGGGTTAATGAGAGAAAGCAAGAATGAAGGAGGAGTTTCCAGAGGCATTATACCCATCCTTCCATATCTCCCTTCTTTCCTCTATCTTTCTCCTTATGCCTCCTATGCTTCAACATGCCCGCTATGATGACTGCTTCTGGGAAATTCCCTCAGTGCTCCCATTTTACTGCTATTGCACTGACTCTCAACTAGGAGCAAGTTTGCTCCTCAGGGGACACTAGATGATGTCTAGAGATATGTTTGGTCCTTATAGCTAGAAGATGGAGTACTGCTGCTGACATCTTGGGGCAAAGAGACTAGGGACCTCGCTCAACACCCTACAATGCATATGGCAGCACCTCGCAATGGAGAAGTATATGGCCCACAACGTCAAGAGTGCTGAGATTGAGAAGTCTCATTATCAGATTTCTTAAGAATGCTCTGTTTTGATGATTAAATAGGTGTGTAAGAAAACTATCTATAAGCTTTGTCTTGGTTTCATGTTTTAAGAGCAGTTTCATGGACCACAGGGTTTTTTTGTTTTGTTTTGTTTTTGTTTTTGTATTTGTTTTGCTCTGGTCCCAGGCCTTTTTTGCTAACAGCTCCCATCCTCCATGCATATGAGTGGATCAGTCATATCTTGCATATAACTCTGCTTTCAGAGATTTTTTTCAAGGGGGAAAAAGCTATAAAGTCAGGGCTACTTGCAGCAAATATGTAGCGCAGATATGAGATGAGGAAATTGATATGCATAAAGAGGCAGCAGGCACGACATGGAGCTGTAGAACTGAAGATATTGCACACACTGGTTCTAGCCACTTCTAGCACCAGCCCTACCCTCTGTAGACCCATCTTCGTCTTCTTCTTTTGGAACTCCATTGACATCAATGTTAGATCTTCTGTTAGAGTCTTACAAGTCACTGAGGCTCTGTTCAATTTTCAGTTTTTTAGTCTATTTTTTCTCTGTTGTTGAGATAGGATAGTATCTATTGTTCTATCTTCCAGTTCAATAACGTTTTTTTTTTTCAGTGCTAGGGTTTGAGCCCAGGCTTCACACATGTCTACAGTTTTGTATCATGTCAGGATTGGATTTTATGTAGGCCCTCTATTTCAGCTAGTTTCCTGCAGCACCCCATTGGCAGGGGAGGGAAGGTGCCACCTATTAGAGGTAGAAGTTGAATGTCTAGTTATTTTATACATAACATCTAAGACTTTTAGTTCTAGATAGAAAGAAGAATAGATAAAACTACATCTACTTCACTCTCTCAGAAGCCAATTTCTTTTATTTAGTAGGCTCTGCTAAGTGTGATGCAAAGTGCATACATAATGCAATCAGATTCAGCTAAGTCAGAGTACTGAATCTTCCACTTACAGGTTACTCTGAGGATCAAAGGTAACATATAGCATTTCCTGAAAGAACTTTCACTTACGCTCACTCATTTAACCTTCACATTGAGTCTGTGAGGTTGGCAACATAATTTTACAGATGGGAAGGCAGACTTGGTAAGACTAATTAAACATCTCAAGATTATTTGGTTTTAAACTTTTCATCAGATCATGAATAAGCGACAGAGAAACACAGAAAGAGGACTAGGAGGTGACAGTTTGATGTAAAGTAGTATGAAAAATAGAAAAGTAGGCAGTGTGATGGACTGAAAATAACCTTGGGGTGACACCACAAGACTTTGAATCTAGTCCCCACAGGATAACTAAGTTAGTTGTGTTATCTTGGATGAGTCATTTAACCTCTCTGGGCCTTGGCTCCTACCAAAAGGAAGAAGCATAGAGTTAGATGGTATTTAAGGTATTTTAAACTGCTACAGTTTTGTGATCTATGTAAGGTATATTAAGTTTCAGAGACATTCTTGATGCAAAATATATGAATAATGACCCATTAAATTCATAAAGAGAGTCACAAAGAACATCAGCATATAATATTTATGATAATCAGCATCATATTAAAAGGGGAAAGTCTAAAACTATCCCCCTAGATCAGGAACAAGACAAGGATACCCATCATCACCTCTTCTATTCAACATAGTACTGGAAACATTAGCCAGAACACTCAGGCAAGACAAAGAAATAACAGGGATACATATAGGAAATGAAGAATACAAATTATCATTATTTCGAGATGACATGATACTCTACAAAGAAGACCCAAGGAACTTCACTGAAAAACTCTTATAATTAATAACCAACTTCAGCAGTGTAGCAGGATACTAGATCAGCATACAAAAATCATTAACATTTTTGTACACCAATAATGAGCTTGATGAGAGGGAGATTATAAAAACAATATCATTCACAGTAGCTTCAAAAGAAAAGAAAAGAATCTACTAGGAACTAACCTAACTGTGGAAGTGAAAGACCTCTACAAAGAAAACTACAATATTCTAAAGAAGGAGTTTGAAGAGGGCATAGGAAATGGAAAGATGTCCCCTTGCTCCTGGATAGGCAGAATCAATGCTGTCAAAATTTTAAAATTTATATGCAACCAGAAAAGACCCAGAATAGCAAAAGCAGTTTTGGGTAACAAGAGCAAAGCAGGGGATCTTCCAATGCCTGACTTCAAGCTGTACTACAAAGCAATAGTAATAAAAATGGCATGGCACTGAAACACAAATAGACATGTGGATCAGTGGAACAGAACAGAAGACACACAAACATCCCCAGACACGTTCAGCTATTTGACCTCTGACCAAGGAGCCAAAAGCATACATTGGAGGAAAGACAGCCTAACCTAACTAGTGGTGTTGGGAAAACTGGTTATCTGTTTGCAGCAGATTGAAACTGGACCCATATTTCTCACCACGTATGAAATTAAAATCAATATGGATCAAAGATCTGAACATTAAAACTGAAACATTAAACTTAGCCAAAGATAAAATAGGTAAAAGACTTTAATACATAGGTGTTGGAAATGATTTTCTGAACAGAACCTCAAACGCACAAGAAATAACAGCAAGAATCAATAAACGGGATTGTATCAGACTAAAAAACTTCTGTACCGCAAAAGAATCAATTAGTAAAGAGACAATCTACAGAATGGGAAAAAATTTTGGTCAGCCACTTCTTAGAGAATTAAGATCTAGAATATATAAAGACCTCAAAGAATTTGACCACCTAAAATTAAAGGTCCAGTCAAGAAACGGGTAAGTGAAATGAACAGACATTCACAGAGGAAGATGTACAGATGGCCAACAAATACATGAAAAAATGTTCTACATCTCTGGCTATGAGAGAAGATGCAAATTAAAACAGCACTGAGATTCCATCTTACTCTAGAAAGAATGGCAATCATCGAGAAATCAAAAATGCTGGCAAGGCTGCGGTGAAAAATGAACCCTCCTGCATTGTTAGTGGGAATGCAAACTAGATTTTCTAAAGAACTAAAATTAGAAATTCCATATGACCCAGCTATTGTCTCCAAAATTTAAGACATCATAGTACAGTGATACATGCATGCCAAAGTTTATAGCAACACAATTTTTAATAGTTGTACCTATTAACAATGATTGGGCAAAGAAACTGTTATCTATACATAATGATATACTACTCAGCTATAAAGAAAGGCAAATTTGAGATATTTGTAGGAATATGGGTGCACCTAGAAAATATAACATTGGGGGAAATAAATCAGACACATAAACTTAAACACTATATGGTATCTCTCACTTGAGTCAGGTGAAGCGTAGACTAAGAGAAAAATAAAAGGAGGATAGAAGGAGACAAGGGGATGGATTTCTTGCAGATGGGAAGGGGTTCAAGGGACAAATGGTGAGGAGCGAGGAGGAGGGGATGGGGAAGTAGGAAAAGTGGAGATATGCTAAGCCCAGGATCCTAATAGCCTCAATGAATGTGGACTTTATATGCCATAAATGTGAACAAAGATTAGTAATATCAACAAGAATGAAAAGGGAAGAAAGGAGAACTAAAGGAGGAGGGAAGAAGCAGAAAGGGAGGGGAAAAAAAGAAACGAGCTGTACTATGTCCATGGACCCACTCCCCGAGATGATTGTAGAATGCATGTGCTGCAAATATGTACTCATAAAATAAAATTTAAAAAAGAATATCGGCATATAATTGGAATACTGAAAACCACTTCAGCAAAGGCCTTGGCCAAAGGGTTATTATTCACAAAGTCGTATCAGATGTATCAAGGTCATCAAGTAATTCAGAGTAACTTCTCTTAGAAGAAACATCTTATGATGAGAAAAGGAGCTGGGATTGATCCCTTTCTGTCTTGATACCCTGGACTAACTTTAGCTATCTCTCACTACTTCATCCCCTATCAGATGTCTGGCTTTGCTTAGAGTATGGCTCCCAAATAATCCTAAGTCCCTTGAGGGCAGTAAATGGTTTTATAATAACAATGCTAACTAAAGGTGTTCGAGCACTTACTAAAGACTCAAGCTTATATTCTCCTCCAAACAACCCTGTGAGTCATACACTATATTACCCCAATTTATGCAAGAGGAAAACAAGCTCAGAAGACTGAGATTTTTCCAAGGGCATCAGGGACAGAGTCCAGATGTTAACTTTGTTCTCTGTGCTTCTTGGTCCTCATTCTTGACAACTATACTATGTTATGTTTTGTGTCTTATTAATCTTTGTGACTCCAAAGCCCAATACAGTTTTGGAACAAAGTAGTTGATCAATAAATGTTTGTTGGCTGAATGGGTACAAGGAAAGATTAGGAAAGGTAGAGTGTCAATGGAAAGGTAGATTAGTAAAAGATAGATAAAAGACGGTTGTGAGATTGGTTGATACATTAAAAAGTGGGTGAATAGGTGAATGCATGGATAGAAGACCCTGAAATACGCGGTGTGGGCATGAGATGCATTAGAGAGACAAGGCTACGCTTAACAGAGAACTAATAACTTCTGAAAGTTCCCTTCTTTCTTCCTTCCAACCACTTATTCCATTAAAGGGTGACAGTCTTACCCTCTGGTCTGTCTGATGCAAAAGCCCATCACTGCTCTTACCACCCTGGTTTAATTCTGCAGACTATCTCCTACATCCAAGGGCCCTCCTGTAGAGGTGGAGCCTGTCACAGGATTCTTTGAGGGTAATAAGGTGGAATATTGGAGAGGAATTTTCCAATCAATTTGGAATAGATACAGAGACCAGATTCAGTTCCTAGCAAAGGGAGCTAGTGAGTGTTAAGTAACCTAGAAATGACAAACTGAGTTGCAGTCAGGATTTTCAAGGCAATAGATTTAATACAGGGCACATAATTTATAGGATTACTTTATAACATTGACCCAAAGAGTAATGTAGAAAAGTGCGGGAGATCTGTCCATACACTAGAGACCCAAAGAATCCAATTAAGAGCCTCAATTACATGGCAGTGTCCTGCATGGGTCCAGCTGAAGGCCTAGAGCCCATGGCAATGTCCTTTTTGAGTCCAGCTGGAGGCCTAGAGCCCACAACAATATCTCATGCAAGTCCATATCAAGGATCTGCACTAGAAAGTCCCAAAGGCCAGTGGTGGAAGCTAGAAAGTCTGCTCCAGGGGGTGAAGGATCTGTGCCAGCAGGCTGAGGTCTCTGCACTGGAGCCAGGAAGCAATGCTCAAGGTAAGGACCAGAGCTCCCCTGAAAAGAACAGCAGTCATCCTCAGTGACAGCTAGAACCTGAGCTCCTCTGATGATGAGAACAGCTGAGTTCATATCAGGAAGACCAGTGTGACCACTTCTTCAGGAGAATCAACAGCACACCATCTTCCTCTCCAGTTCTCCTTTCACACTGTTGGCAGCAATCCTCAGGTGGGCCTTCCATACCCAGAACCACTCTGATTCAGTTCAGCTGGGTGTTACAAGTTGACCATTAGTTAATCCATCACATTGTTCTTTGACATTTATTAGCCAGGTGACCTCAACCAAGTTGTTTTATCTTATTGAATCTGTTTTAAAATGAAGGTATACAGTAGTATCCATTTTACAACTTATTTAAAGAATTAAACCAAATCATGTATGTATACTAGGGCTTGATATGAATTCTCAATAAATGGCAACTGACATCATCATCATCATCATCATCTTATTTTTATTACTATTTTTCTTGTCATTGAAAAGTCCTTGGATTCAAAAGAACTATGTATGACTCTCAGGCTGGGGAGTTACTAGCTAGCTATATGGCTATAGATAGGTACTTCATCTCTTAATCTGTCCGTGGCTCTTTTTCTCATGTGCAATATATGTACTGTTCTGAGCGTCACACTTTGTACTAGCTGGGAAGGGCTGTAAGTAGGTCTTGGTCTTTGTATGGAGGAGCTTACAGTAAGATAGAGGAGATAGACATTGCAAGCACAACCTACTGAGTGAAGACTCATTAAGGTTGTAACAGCAAACCAGTTTGCACCTTGGAGTTGGATAGATGGGAATCCAGGTCCTAGCTCCGTCTCTTACTAGCTTATGGGCAGAAGCAGATCATTTAGTCTTCATGGACTCAGAGTCCTGTCCTCATTAATAGTGTGAGTTGACGATGATAGCAAATGTCCCCTAAGTTATTTTGAGTTTTAACAAAAGCAATACATGTTATATCCTTTACACAGTGCCTGGCACACAGGAAGCAAAAGTTTGAGAACTATTTGCATCTGTATGGGAACACTAATGCCTATCCTGCCTTCATATATCACATGGCAGCTTGAATATTATATGAAATAATACAAAGATACGGAATTTTAAAGACGTGATATAAAATAGTAGTTTTATCATTCTCAGCATCAGAACAATGATAGAAATTGCTCCGCCACCACCACTATCCCGAAATTGGTATAGATGACCATTTTTGATACATTATTATGAAAAAAGTCTGTTCAGTGCTCTCGTTCAGTGAAACAGTTTCCAGAGTATTCTACAGACAGCAGAGTGGGGAGCAGAAGCAGAGACTGGGAGAGGAGGTTCTAGATGAGATTAGGACAGAATAGCAGGTAATTGCATGAAATTTGTTTTCTAAACAACTGCTTTGACTTCACACCTGTCTCCTTATACTAGCTACAGGTCATCTCCTTCTGTCCTCAGCACAGGCATGGGGCAAGAAAGTGAAGGAGATGACAGAAATACAGAGCCACCTGGGGAGGGTCTTCAGGCTAGAACGCTCTGCTGTGTAGACTGGGGCTGGTGAGGAAGAAGGGTGGTGTGGGCATCAGTCAAGGCAGAGTGTGGAGTTAGCCTGCCTTACCTCTGCTTGTAGTTCACATGAACTTTTTCTGTTCCTGTAATTCATTCATTCATTCATGCACTCATTCAACAAACATTTCTGAGCATGTGCCTAGCACAGTGTTGGAAACTGGAGATAAAGATGTGAATCAGACATTATCTTGGTCTTCCAAGAGGTTATACAGAGCTTTCAAGTTCAAATACCTGTGGGGTTATGTTAGGGTAACACTAGACACTGTGATAAGTAGCACCATTTCAGTGGCTTTCATAGAGGGAGGATGCTTTGCTCACTAGAGAAACGGTCCAATGCAGGTGTTCCTGGTGGATGGAAGATGAGTGGTGAGGCCTTTCCTCTATGGAGCCACTAAGGCACTCAGACTGACAATGGTTTTCCCATGGTCCAGGGCCTGGGTCATCCATATTCAGCTTACTGATGGGAGGAGAGAAGAAAGTAGGAAAGGAAGTTTCTCATGGGTCAGGGTTGGAGGTGGCCCTCATCATTTGTTTTCAAAGTTCATTGACTAGAACCAAATCGTTATGGCACATATCTAGTTGTTCATCCAAAGCCTCGTGCAGACGTAAGTGGGGTTTTTCAGAGGCGGCTGGATCTAGGGAGTATTCTGTGATTAAGGATATGACACTGGGACTGATTTATGGTGTGATTCTAGGAGTAAAGGTGTTCCACCCTGGATATGAGGGCTATCCACCCCAAGACTAGGTAGCCTGGATAAGATATAAGGAACAAAAAGAGGCTGCTGTCATCACTTGCTGCTTGCTTCTTCACTAATTTGCTTTGCTACCTTATTCCTACCATGAACTGTTTGTCCCCTGTGATTCCCCTGTGCCATACCACCCTGCCTTGAAGCCAGCCAACTATGACCTGAAACTTCCACAAACTGTATGCTACAATAAACCTCCCCTCCTTTAACTTAGAGTGTCAGGTATTTTGTGTCACCAATGAGAAAAGTAACTAAGACACATGACCGTGACAAACTGCAAGGCAGGTTGGGAAATGTAACTGATCTGTGAGCTCAGGAAGAAGAGAAATGTTTGCTGACTGAATGTTAATCTCTGCTATACTCTGCTCTGTGCTGCTATACATACCACTGTGTTAGTCAGCTTTCTGTCACTATAACAAAATACCTGAGATAATAAACTTATAAAGAGAGGTTTATTTTGTCTTATAGTTTTGAAGATTCTGGTTGGTGATTGGTTGGCCCTGCTGCTGCTTGGCCTGTGGTAAGGTGGCATTGGTGGCAGGCATGTGTGGCAGAACAAAACCTCTTACCTCATCACCAGGACACGAAACAGAGAGTGAGGAGGGGGCTAAGGTCCCATAGTCTCCTTCAAGAACACTCCTTCAAGTTGAGTGTGCTGGTGCATGCCTGTAATCCCAGCACTCAGGAGGTTAAGGCAGTGGGATTGCTGTGAGTTTGATGCCAGCCTGGGCTACAAAGTGAGTTCAAGGCCAGCCTGAACTGCATAGAAAGACCCTGTCTCAAAAAGGCAGGAAAAAAAACCACCCTCTCAGTGACCTCCATTGGGCCCTGCCTCTTAAGGGTTCTAATGTCTCCCAGTAGAACTGTCCTGGGGGTCAAGCTTTTAACACGTGGCCCTTTGCAGGACCTTAAGATCCAAACCCTAGCAGCAGTAGACAGGGTGATTCATGGGGAAGAGACACTTGTTACTCACAGTCTTGGAAGCTGGAAAGTCCAGGTTGGAGGTGCTGGCTTCTGGCAGTGTTCTTCCTGCTGTGCCATCACATGGTGGAAGGTGGAGTGTCTCAGAGGTGAGAGTGAGAGAAGAGGACAGCACCCATGGTACGGGAAGAAGGGAGAGGCATGCAGCCCATCCTCTCAGGAGCCTCTGTGATAACTGCAGTATTGGCAGCAATCCACTCAGGAGAGCAGTACCCTTACAGTCTAATGGTCTTATATGGGCTGTGCGTCTCATAACTGGTGCAAGGAGGTTAAGTTTCCAACATGTGAGCTCTGAGACCCACAGTGTGGGGTCAATCTGGACTGTGGTGGTTGGACAATGGACCCTCTACACAGAGCATGAATGTCTCAGCTCAGAGATGGTTGCCGTGTGGGAAGTACTGTAGACTGTCTTGCTTTTTCAAGAGAAACTGAAAAATCTAGTGTTAATGTGCAATTTACTGTTTCTTACATATTGGTGGTTAATTAAAAAATGTAGAGGCACCACATGGACAGTATTCTACAAGCCAAAACTAACCAACCTGCAGGTTAACTATGGGTTGTGTAACGGTTGATACACTGTGTCAACTTGAGGGAAATTTAGAAGTTTAAGCCACTCAGCAGGGAGCCAGGGTCCTTACTTTGTAAGCATCTTCAACTTGTGCAAGAGGAGGGTCTGGAGGTGGTGTGAGTGCTACATCTGCTCTGGGAAGTGTGGGAGTAGTAGACTGCTTACACTATAAGGGAGGAGAAGAGCTTTGTGCCCCTCCACTTTTGCTCTTGCTGTTTTTGCTATCATCTACCGCCTTGAACTATTACCCCCGTCCCATGCCAATCTGCCTTGGAGCCAGCCAATTACAGACTGAAATCTCTACAAACTGTGAGCTAAATAAACCTTTACTTCCTTAATTTTGAGTGTTGGGTATTTTATCTCAGTAATGAGAGAAAAGGCAGGTTGTGAATGCCAGATTTTGGCTGCTGGCTTGTGGTTCAGCTGGACAGGCATCAACAGTACTTGCAATTCACTGTGATCAGAGCTGGCCTGCTGCATTCTGTGATTCATTTAGCTACCTGATATTTATTGAACATCTACTATAAACTTGGTTCTGTTCCTGGTGCCAGAGCAAATGGTAAATAAGACAAACACGATGCTTTCTGAAAAGTTACATCTATTGGGCAAGGCAAATATTGAACCATAAATACAGAAATGAACAGGTAAAATGGGTGTGCTTCATAAGGGAATAATGCTTAGTTGGGTGACTTAAAGAAGGCTTCCTAAAAGTTGAGAAATTTGAAGTAAACTGTGATGCATGAGGAAGAGTTACCCAGATAAAGAGTGTAGGGTAGAAGTAGTCTTGGTAAGTGATCAGCACATGCAAAAGTTCTGGGGTGGGGTTAAGAAAAAACCTGTGCATTTAAGAAACTCAAGAAATTCTAACAGGATTAGATGGATGAAGTCATGCTGATGACAATATTTGCAGAGCCCAAGGACACAAGAAAAAGGCACTTATTTTATGTTTAAATACTTTAAATGGTTGTTATGGTTTGTGTTCAGATGGCCCCCCAAGCCTCATGCAATCATTGAGGTGGCTGAATTTAGCGTTTGTGATTGATTCGTTGTCTAGTGCTGCGACTGGTGGTGTGAGTGCTACACCCACCCAGGGACGGGAGCCAGCATACAATGTAAGGGCAGGAAGGAGGCATGCTCTTCCCGCTTTTGCCCTTTTACTCTTGCTGTTTGCAACCGCCATGAATAGTTGCCCTTCAGCCATGCCACCCTGTCTTGGAGCCAGCTGAGTATGGACCGAAACCTCCAACAACTGTAAACTAAATAAACCTTCCTTGCTTTACCTTGGGCAACAGGTATTTTGTCCCAGCAACGAGAGAAAAGTAACCAACACAATGGTCTATTAAGTTTAAAAAGCAAAATTGAATAACTAATAAGCATCAAATCCCAAACCACATACTTTAAATAAAACTGGAATTCATTTCAGTTTTAAGAATTTAAATTCAAACTCATTAAATAATTTTGGTGTTTAGAGTTCAGCCAGTTGTCATTATAAAGCACAGCAATCTTACCTCACACTTGTCATGAACAGAATCTAAACCTACACATAACACTTCAGAGTAATACAAATCACTTAATATTGCAAAATGCCCCTCAGCTGTCATGTTCAACCACTGCAAATTCTGCTAATTCATAGGAATATCTGGACCCATGAATTAAAACATGAAGGGAAGCAAGCAAATGGTTGCTCAGTATTACTAGGAACAATGCTTCATTTTGTAAGAATACACTGCATTCATGTTATCAGAGAAGAAAGATGTGACAAGTTAATTAAATTGTATTTTGCTTTGTTGAAGTGTTTTCAATGCTGAGATTTTCTGTGCCTTCCCCAGCAGTGTTTGCTTCTGCAATCAACAGGGGCACCACTGACAATTCTTCAAGGCATTCAGATGCAGTTGCCTTTTGCTTTAAAGATAGAAAACACAGGAAACCAAGCATCATTCCCGGGAACCAATGGTATTAGTTTTGACAATAGACAGTGTGTGGATTACATTGTGCTGGCATTATTGCATAACACATCTCAAGATTTGCCTTCATATTCTTTACCATTATGTCTGTGTTCGTAAGCTGTGGTGTTGTCTAAATGGTGGGCCCCACTGTGTGGAATGGCACTGGCTTATGTAGCGAGAAGAGAGACACGAGAGAATCTGCAGGAAGCAGGACCCATCATGTAGAACCTCACCAGCCATATAAAGTGGTTTGGCCTTTGTCCTCAATACTATGGGCAGTCATTGCAAGGTTTTAAGAAGTGTGACACAATCAGATTAGGATTTTTAAAAATATTAGTCCTGTGTAGAGGAGACATTCGAGCCAGGCAATAATGAGTGGTAATAATTACTTTCATAATTCTTCTTTTTCATGGTGCTAAGGATGGAAGCTAGGACTTCACATATGGCAGACAAGTGTTCTATCACTGAGCTATATGTACTTCAGACCCCTACCTCCATAATTTCTAACCTCTTTGTGATTCTGTTTCTGTGGGTACATTACCCTTGATTGGGATCCCTAACATGGGATGAGATGTTAGCATTCATTCTGGATGTTTTCAGGTGGAGGTCACCTTCATATACCTAGGAAAAACTCTCTTTAAGTATCACTCTTTGAAATGCACTGAAATGTGGGGGTTTGTGTTGGTTTTTTGGGGCTGCTATGACCACACACCACAGACTGGGTGACTTATAAACAGCAGAAATTCTTTTCTCACAGTTTTGGAGGTGGAAATCTGAGCTCAGATGCCAGCATGGTTGGGCTTTGTAGAGGACCCTTTTCCAGATCCTATATGGTGGAAATAGGTAAGAAGTCTCTCTGGGCTCTGTCTCTGTTTTAAGAGTTCTAATCCCGTTCATGAGGACTCTACTTTCATAACCTAATTACCTCCCAAAGACCCCACCTTCTAATGCCATCACCTTGAAGGAGAAGATTTCAATATAGAAAGTTTGAGAGAACACAAACCATCAGTCTATAACAAAGTTCTTCAAATTTGCTATGGGGTGGAAGGCTAAATAGAACCACAATTTGCTCACTTGCCAGAATGTTGGAACAACATTGGAAAATATTTAGGCCAAAGGATTTGGATACAGTCAGAAATTAAGGTGAGAGGAAGTTCCATTCTATCTCTTTGACTTTAAGACTAATTGTCAATTTCGTGAGAGAGGACAGAAATGGATAAGGTGAGACAGGAAAAGGAAGGCAGATGCAGATGTCAGGTGTGCATGGGTGAGTACCGGGGTCACTCTTGGGCCTCTCCCGCATACAGAGATCATAGAGCCTTCTGTGGCTATTCTTTTCTCATGGACAAGGAGCATTTTATTTGGGGTTATGCCTTTGGTCTCACCTCTTCCATTTTGGAAGTACCTTTAGGACTAGGGCATGGTGGAGAAGGATGCTGTGTGATTGAACAGGTCAGCCCGTTTCTCACACATTTTTTTTTTATTTAAGCGGGAAAAAAAGACACATATAACAAAGACAAAAAACAAAACAGACAAACAAATGACTAGAGTAAATGCACAACAGTAACATTACAGGTTTACAAAACAGGATGATAGAAACTTGACAATGGTTGTAATATTGCGTATCATTATCTTTAAAATGTTTGTTTATATTAACAGATATAGACACGTAAAATTGATCTAATCATATGAATGTTAATTGTTCTTTCTCAATAACGAATACATTCAGCAGTGTGTTCGTTTTAGCTATCTTACACATACATATATACAGATTTATATCTTTTCCTTTTCTCTTCCCTCTTTCCCCCTTTTCCCTTACACATTTGGAAATTAATCCCCAAATACTTCATTACTGAAATAAGGACAATAAGTGACCATATCCTCAGCCTTAGGGTGAGCCATAATGAGTTCAACTGTCACTTGCTTGTTGAATGACCTTGGGCTAGTTACCTTATCTGTCTGAATTTCAGTGTTGATACCTGGTGAAGTGGGGAGATGGACAGATGAGATGCTAAATGAAAGCTCCCTGGCATTCCAGGGGCCCTTGAAAAATGGTGATTGTCTTGATTCTTCTATGGGCATCTTATTGGTTTATTTTTAATTAAATTTAGGATGATAGGTGCCTGGTTACATTCCCTTCCTGTGATTCTCTTCAAACTGCTTCTTACACACACATGGCTTTGCACAGGAGTTGCCTGGAGATCTTGTTAAAATGTGGGTTTTGATCCAGCAAATCTAGGATGGAGCCTGAGATTTGAGGTCACCAATGAACCACCGTGAGGCTCATGTTGCTTTGAGAAGGACTATCTAGAAAAAATATGGTATGTTGAGAGTAGAGATGATGGGGGGAGAGGGAAGGAAGGTAAGAGAGAAAAGCAAAGAGGGGGAGGGATAGGGAGAGATGAGTTAATCTGTCTCCATTTGCTTTTTGCTTCTTATTCAGGATCTCATGGCTCAAAGTTCCACTGAATGCGGTTTTGGTGGGGTACCAAAAGTTATAGTTAGACCCTAAATCTTGGAGGTTTCATACCTCAAGGTCACACAAGTCCAAGCAAAGCCATAGGCTCTAGCCCAATTTTTCGAGGCCAGTCAGTGCATTTCTGAGTGATAGCTTCTTGTGAGTAGCAAATTGCTCTCTGAATTTGAGTTTCCGCTCAACTGCTTCTGGCAAGCCTAACATTTCCAACATGAATACAGTGTCTTTCTGGGTGTGAAGAGGTGCTCTGGGCCCAGAAAGGAGGTTACTCTGATTCAGGGAATTGCATTTAAGATGAAGATTCTGATTGGTCCCTGCAAATAGCATCACTGACAAAATGAATGTGTCTGGAGGCTGTGGCTGACAGTTCAATCTTGTGGTGAGGTGAGGGTGGTGCATGCCACCTGATGTCTTGGTGTGAAGTCACCTGGGCTGTAACCTTAGTGTCCTTGGAACATGGTTGGAGGTCTTCAGGGTGCTGGACTCTGAGTTATCGATGTTGCTGTTCTTACTGCTGCTTGTCTGTGTCGTTTCTCTCCCTCCTCACTATCCACCATGTGACTACAGAGAGTGAGCTTCCAGGAGTTTTTTCTATGTCCTTCCATGTGCTAATTTCTTGGTTCCCTCCAGCCCCCACTGAATCTGAAGAATATTCAGGGGTTCCACAGTACTCCTCTGCATTTTTAAAAACTATATTAGAATTCATCTCTTCCTAGAAGCTGCTGATTTCCCCTCCTTTTTCTCTTCCTCTTCTTCCTTTAGCTCTGTATCTTGGTTTTCATTTGATGGCTGCTATTATAGTTACTATTGTTAGTATCATGATCATTATTGTTTACTGCTATTTCACTAGATCCTGGGCACTAAAATGGGAGTCTTTGGTTCTCCCTGAATTCATTATAATCTCCATCTCCTTCGGTGTCAGAGAGACTACACCATGTGTCTAAGATAGCAGAGTTAGAAAGTGGTTGAACTGAGATTGGAAGTTAAATTTATCTCATCCCAGAGCCCGTGATCTAAATCTTCATGTTATCATTTACTAGTCTTAGAAGAAGAAAAGTGGGGCCTTGTTGTGCCAAGTCCAAGGATTTGTCCTTCATTCTGTATCTTAGCTACACACTAGGTAGAGTACTTGAGATCTTGGCCTGTAAATTTATACTTGGTCGCTTCCTGGATACAGGACTAGGAGCAAATGTCTTAACCTTTCTGGCCTGTGTTTGCTCATCTATAAAATGGGGACAAAATACTTTCTTCCTAGAGTTGCCATGAAGGTTAGATGGGTTAGAAAGCTCTAGAAATGTCTTGGCACATTTCAGCTATTATTGCCTCTCATTTTTGCTGTTTTGATCAGGCTTTAGTAACAAGTTATCTATTTTGATCATTTAGCAATTCAGAAAATACATACTGGATACCTAACATTCTAGACATAGATACTCTTGACGCATGATGGGCATGTCTCGACAAACCTATCATAAGTTGAAAATACCCTAAGTGAAAAATGCATTTAATGTACCTAACCTCTCTGACGTGATAGCTTAGCAACACGGCGTGCTGTGAGTATCTGTTGTTTCCCTTGAGATCATGTGGCTTACTAGAAGCGGCAGCTCATTACTGCTGCCCAGTATTACAAGACAGTACTGGACCATGTTTTGCTTGCCTTGGAAGAGAACAAAATTCAGACTCAGAATATGGTTCCTGTTGAAGATGTACCACATTTGCATCATCATAAGTTAAAAAAAATCCTAAGTTGGGGACCGTCTGTATTATTTTTCTTTTCAGCACTATAAAACTGAGGTTCAGAGAAGATAAGATGTATGCTCAGGGTCATCAGCTCTATAATGGAATTGATGGGATGGGTTCATCTTGATTGTCAGGTTTGTGGAGTGGAAAACACTGAGGGAGTAGTAAATCACACTTCTCTCTCTCTCTCTCTCTCTCTCTCTCTCTCTCTCTCTGTGTGTGTGTGTGTGTATTTCCAGAGATGACTAACGTATGCCACAGCAAAGTAAGTGGGGAGACCTTCCCTGAATGTGGGTGGCCCATCCAATAAGGTGGGGACCTGAATGGAACAAAAGAGGAGAAAGGAGGAGGCCCACCCGCACTGCACTTTCATGGTCTCCCTCCTTCCTGCCTGCTTTGTTTCTACCACAGACTCCCTGCCATGATGTCCTGCCTTACCACAGATCCAGCACAAAGGAGTCTAGTGGTAATGTACCTCTCAGATCATAAGCCAAAACAAAGTCTTTCTCCTTCAAGTTACTTATGCTTAACCAAATATCTGGCACCCTCTGGACTGATCAAATTGACACAAAATTCACCATCTTTCTTATAATCCAGTACACAGCTATAGTGTGGTAGTTTGAGACCATTACACATTTTACAATGCAGTTCCTATGGAAAAACATCCTCCAAGTTCAAAGTTTCTGACTTAGGTCACCAGATGAGTAGAAGAATTCTTAAGCTATGCCACTGAATATCAGAATCTTGAGGTGAGGTGAATGTTTTCAGACTCAAGGAAATCATAAAACTCATCCTGGGTAAGCCCTGAAAAATAGGCATAAAAAAAGATTAAGAGCTCAGACTTTAAGATCAGATAGATCTGGGTTCACATAGCATCCTCCTCCGTGCCCTGTCTTGTAGGCATTTCCAAAATGGAAAGAGTTTTTGATATTCAATAGTGTAGCTTAGGAATTCCTCTACTCACCAGGTGACCTAAGTCAGGAGCTTTGAACTTAAAGGATATTTTTCTATAGAAACTTCATTGTAAAATATGTAATGGTCTTAAATTGCCAGACTATTATTGGATACTTGGACTATAAGAGAGATGGCGAGTTTCATGTGTCAGTTTGATCAGTCCCAGGGATGCCCAGATGTTTGGTTAAACATTATTCTGTAAGTATCTGTGGTGATGTTTTTGACTGAGATTAACACTAAACTGGTACACCAAATAAAGTAGATTGCCTTTTACATTGTAGGTGAACTTCATCCCCTCCTTTGAAGTCTTGAATAGGACAAAATCCTGAGTAGGAGAATTCTTACCGTCTTTGAATTGGGACATTGGTTTTCTCCTGTCTTTGGCTTCAGAGTTGAACTTAAACCTCGCAGTTCTCACCTTATACTCCTTGGCTCTCAGTCCTTCAGATTTGGACTGGATTCACATCTGCTGAATGCCCAGTTTTGCCAACTGGAGATCTTAAATTTTTTAGCCTCCATAATTGTGTAAGCAAATCCTTTACAGTAAATATCTGTACCAGCTACTTCCGTATTTTCAATCTGCAACTTACTTGCTGTGTTCCTAGTTGCTAGGGTGAGTCTTTATCTGTATATACATTTATGGAAACAGCCCAGTTTGTTATGAGGTATATAGAAGAACTTGGCCATGCTATCTGCTTGCAGGTACTTTGGGGCAGGATGGAAAGTGACTTGATTTTAAGTGGTTTCTAATCAGTGACAACAGATGTTCACAGAAGGCAGACTTTTTCTTTGAATTGGTATTTTGATAATAACATAAATACTAATTTTAAGGTACAAAGAAATACTTCAGTTTGGGCCATCTGTGCTTTGCCAAGAGATTTTGGCTAAATGGGTGAGAAATCTTTCTATTGTAGCTCAAGAACTAAAGCTAGCCACCCTGAGATCACTGGAGCTGTCCCTCGCTTCTCTTCCGGCTCTGATGGTAGGACCAGGGATGTCCTGTGAGTTAAGATTATAAGACTTTCGCTTAAAATTCAAACTACAAAAAGGATAAAAATTCCTTTCTTCTTTTAACTACTTTCTCTTGCAAGAGTGTTTTCCTTCTCCTTTTTCTGCAGAGCATTTTCTTTGGAGAATGCAGGGATTGTTGAAACCGGTGCCTCTTTGCTCATAAAAACAGGGTAGTAAATATTCAGAAATTTTGGAAGCATCATGTTGTAGTCAGGGTTTGCAAGAGAATAGATGCAATACAGGACATATGATTTATAGGTTTATTTTATAATATCACCCAAAAAGCCCAGTGCAGAACAGTGCAAGAGATCTGTCCACGCACTAGAAACCCAACAAATCCAGATGGAAGCCTGGCTTCCATGGCAATGTGCTCCACAAGTCCAGCTGGAGGCCTAAAGACAACGAAAATCTCTCATGCAAGTCTGTATCAAGGATCTTCAATGGCAACAGAAACACGGAAACAACACCCAGGATTTGGAGGCAGATTTATTTAACCTTGGATGGGCACTGACAGGGAATCAATTGTCCCTCAAAATGTCAGGCCCTGAAAGCTCAGGGAGGGAGGTTTTCAGGGGGTTTGTAAAGGGGAGGTACAGAGGTAGAGTACTTGGTTATCTTTGATTGGTTCTTACAATATGCATCATAGTGAACAGCTATGCATCACAGTGACCAGCCATCTCTAAGAAATAGAAGTAACAGAAACTGTAACGGGAACTGCTACCTGAGCAACTAATTGAAGTATACTGGCTGGGGGCAGCGTTTTCTGCTATAGATCTGCACTGGGAAGGCCCAAGGGTCTGTGGTGGAAGCTAGAAAGTTTGTGATACAGGATCTGTGTGACCATACTGATTCAGATCTGTACTGGAGTCAGAAAGTGATGCTCAGGGTAAAGACCAGAGCTCCCTTAAAGAGAACTGCAGCCATCTTCGGTGACAGCAAGGACCCAAGCTCCTCTGATGATGAGAACAGCTGAGTTCACATCAGGAAAATCAGTGCAACAAGCTCCTCCAGGGAAACCACCAGCACACTATCTTCCCCTCCAGTTCTCCTTTTATGCTGTTGACAACAATCCTTAGGTGGGCCTTCTGCATCCAGAACCACCCTGATTTAGTTCAGCTGGATGTTACAAGCTGACTATTATTTAACCCACCACACATTGTTAAAACAGTTGGAAGTCTGAAATTAGCAGTGTTTGGATCACTTACATCACTGATATTGTCACACATTAGAAATCAGGACTTGTTTGTTTTCATGAGAGCTGTTTTACCTGCTTACAACTAATTATAAGCATTGCAGTTGACTTTTGTGGGTTTTGCCTGTAGACATCTATTTCTTACTTTTTCCTGGTAATAGCCAATTTTCTTTGGAGGGACATTCTCACTCATATCGGGTCATGTGATTTGGGTGAGATGACACCTACTCCCAGGTCTAAAATTGAGCATGTGACCTTGGTTTAGCCAATCAGAGCACTTCATCTTTCTGACCACAGTGACTGACTAGTTCATAAAGGGTCATGTGACACGTTTAAGCCAATCATATTTAAGTAAGATTTTGTGTGCTTTGGATAAGAGAATCTTACCTTTCCATGAAGAATAGAAGGTTTAAGAGCTTGGGGGAGCCCCCGGGAACAGAAATCTTGGAAAGCTTGATACACAAAAAATGCTGGTGCTCTGAGTAGAGCACTTGCAAGTTATGCCTTAAGCCAAATATCTCTGAATTTGGAAATTGCTGAGGCAATAAATGTTACCCTAACCTTATCTATTTGTATTAAACTTATTTATTCTGGATTTTCTGTCCAGTGGACATTATTAAATTGTAGCTGAAATTATTTTGATTCTCCTTCTACTTCTCATATTTGAATCAAATTCCAAGAGAACGAATAAGAAAATTCATCAGAGGGTCTGCTAAAGAAAGATGATGAATAACTTCTGGCTCTAATCCTACAGTGAGTAAATAAAACATACCATGAATTTAAGCCTCCCTCTCTATACATATATAAATTTTTGTTCAAATGCCAATTTTAGCATTTGAAATTGGCTCTGTGTACTTGGGCAACTCCTAAGTTTTCCTAAACCATAGTGTCTTATCTGAAAAGCCAGTATATTAATGTCCAACTCCCATGCTTACTATGAAAAATAAATTAGGCAATTTGTAAAAATGTACACTATTTTTTACAGAGTAGGTAATATTACCATAATTATTGGTTAAGTGAATATGAATGAAATAGCCTGGGACCTTAGAGTTACATTATAAAATGGTGCTCCATTGGAAAAATGTCTTTCAAGTTCTGAGACCCTAACTTCCTCATGTTCTCACCCCAAGGAAGTGAAGGAATTCACAGACTGTGGCACTAGAAATCAGAAATTTAAAGTGAGGTGCATGCTTTAGAAATGAAAAGGCTCAAGAAGCTGCTCTTGGTCCACCTTGGTAGGTTCTGTGCTATCTAACTTACCCTTTTATCCCAGGGACCCATTGCATAGTGGGGTTCTGTCTTAGCTCTTTCTCATTACTAGACACAATACCCAACTCCCAGAATTTAGAGTGGAAGTGGTTTATTTTGGCTCACAGTTTTTAGAAGATTCAGTCCATAGTCAGTTGACTCCAGGGCAGGACGGGCAAGGTGGAAGGCTCTGGTGGAGGAAAGCAACTTACGTTATCATGGCCTCAAAGCAGAGAAAGAAAGGTGGAGCTGGGGAGGGAGATAAACCTCTCCAGGTCACAGTCTCCCATAACCCATTTCTTCCTACAAATCCTCTCCTCAACAACATGTTCAGCTATGGATTCACTAGTGGATCAACCTACTGATGAGCATAGTGCCCCCACGATCCAGTCACCTTCTGAAAGCCTCAGCCATGGACATGAGACTTTTGGGGAACATTCTAGATCTAAACCATAACAGGTATTGAAATGGCTGTAGACACCTGTCTCTCTTATTTTATCACTGAGGAAAGAGACAATGACATGATTTAGTTCTGTGCTATGGTGCCTTCACCTTACAGTGTATGAAGAGGAGCTAGGTAATAAATACCATCTTAAAACCCTGCACTGAAATTTCTCCTGGGGAAATGACTAGCACTGATGAGCTCAATAGTGCAGACAAACACTGTCCAAGAGTAATATAATGTGAGCTAGATGCACAATTTTAAGTTTTCTAGTGGCCACATTAAAACAGTAATAAGAAACCAGTGAAATTATTTTCATAATCTTTTATTCAGTACATCTCAAAGTTATTAATGGGATATTTTACATTTTCATACCAAGTTTTTGAAATCCAGTGTGCAATTACATTTATGGTAGATCTCAATCTGGGTTGGCTGCCTGGCAAGTGCTCAGTAACCACCTGTGGTGAGTAGCTACCATATTAGTTTAGGGAATGAGACTCTTAAGAATTTGCTAAGCTGTTTTGTGGGAGATAAGGAGCGGGAGTGACATAGGTGGTGAAGTGAAAAATATTCCTGCAAAATGGCAAAAAGATGTGTGCTTCCTACCTCTTGGGAAACTCCAAACAATCCTTCCTATGTTTGTGAGAATAGATTTTTAGTGTCAAATCCAAACAAGGGTTCAAGTTTTCCATTGGCCACAATGTGTTCAGCCAGAGGTGCCTGCAAAGAATTTCCTTTCTTTTGTCTCGAACTTTGCAGAATCTTTGGGAGGACTTTGAATAGGAGAGGAAGTAACTGACAAAAGATAGTTTAGCACAGTCTTATTGAGGAATCACAGCTGATGGTGGGTTTCAAATGAAAAAGGGAAGCAAAGGGAGTTGGAAAAGCAAGACAGGTTTCCTCAAAGAACAGAAGGGGGTGTGTGTGAGGGGAACATGTATTGACTGAAAAAAGGACAATGTATGTGAAGGCTTAGAGACCAGAGAGGAAAGGGAATTGCAAGGACTTCCCTCTGGTCTGGTGTGGTCTGGTCTGGCCTGATCTAAGTATGAGGTGGTAGCCAAAGATAAAACAAGAGAGGAGGATAGAAAGTGATTCGGAAGGTCCCCATGCACGTCATGGTAAAGACTTCTGATTCTACCTTAAGGGTATGGGATAGAATTTATATGTTTAAGGATCACTCAGCCTATGGGAATGGTCAGAGGAGGCAGAGATGGAGGCCAAGTGGTCAAGCCTGGGTATCGAGACCATTCAACTGAGAAATAAATGTGACCTTTTATGCCATAAGGACAGTGGAACTAGAGCAAAAGTTTCTAGAGTGATGTTTAGAGGGGAAATGAGAGTAACATGGTGGCCGGTTTGTGCCTGTGTGTGTCTGGATTGGCAAATGTATGGGGTGGGGGTAGAGGAAGAGGGGCATGAGAAATAGGCAGGGACCCTGGAGAATTTTCAAATTCCTAGATTGGACAATTGCATAGACAATGGTTGGTGATATTTAGCAAGTAAAACCAAACTGTCACCTGAAGTGAGCTCTGAAGGACGGAACAATGAAGGCATTATGATAAGCTCCTGAATCAAGGCACCCAGGCTTCTGAGGACAAGAAAGCAAATCAAGTTTCTCCTAGAAATTTTGAAGAGGCTGTTGACTTGCCAAGTTGAGAGAATTGTATTTCCTTTCTTGGCCTCAGTAGTTTTGTTTTTCCATTTGCGAAATGAAAATAATAATTCTTACTTTTATAAGGATGCTGACAATATAAAAAATAGTGATAGATGCAAAGCCATTTTAAAAGTAAATCATTCAATTATCATTATTTTTATGTTTATCGGAAAGAGTTTGGAAAGTTCCATCATTGTTATCGAAAATCAAGTTTGAGGCCCTGGGCTTGTGGGTTATGGATATAATTTTTCCAAAATAAATTTACTTTGAGGACAAAAAGCCTGAGTTCTGGAAATGTATGACAGTCCTAGACATCCAGCTCATTTGTTCATATATTTGTTTATTCATTAAGTTGTTCAACATTTATTAAGCACCTACTATGTATCAGGGTTTTGTGCTGAGTGTTGATGCATTACAGAAGCAAAATGTGTCTGCTGTTCTCAAAAAGTGTCTCCAAATAATTGTAATTATATGTATTTTAAAATTTATAGCTACCTATAGAATATTTTATACAGTACTTACTGTTTAAATGAATCCATAATGAATATTATCATTCCTATGTTGTTGACAGAAACACTGAGTTACAGAAAAAAATGAATGGCTTGACCAAAGATGCCTATCTGGGAGATCCAAGTCTCAACCTAGGAACTTTTTATTTCCACCTCAATGCTGATGGTTGAAATATTGCCAACAAAAGTTATTGAGTGTTTCCTATGTGTGAAATGCTGTTTTAACTGGAAATACATTATTTTGGCTCACACTCTTGACACCAAAGGAGTTAATGTCTTCTCTAGTGGCGGCAGGAAATAGGTAACTGCATATACACATACATATACTCAATCGATTGAACACAGACTACATGTCAAGCATTTCATGTATTTTATATCATTAAATCTTTCCAATAAACCAAGGGAGTTGGTGTTGTTATCATCTGTATCCTGTGGATGGGAACACTTATGGGAGCACAGAGAGGTTAAGTAATTTGTCTGAGTTTACAAAGTAAGAGATACAAATGAAATGTGCTGAGTTCAAATGGGAGCCACTTAATGGTTGACCTGGAAATGTAGGGGAAAGCTTCCAAACCCACAGAAGTAAATATGCCTCTGGTGGATGCTGGTAATAGACAAATGAAATGTCTGCATTAAGTGTGTGACCTTGGGCATGACTGACCTGGGGTAGATATTTCAAAATTCAGGCATTGGTCTTTCCCCACCATCTGGAAATAGCAGCATTGTCATTTTACCCCACCCAGAATTTCAGCTAACCTCTTGTCCCTGTTGGTTTCTAGAGGATTCTGTGGAAGACCTATTTCTCTCTTGACAAAATGACACTGGCAGTGTCTGATCCCTCAGAGCCAGTTCTCTACTGTGAAAGTGAGAAAATGTTACTTAATGTCATTGACCTTGCATTCCCTTGATAGTAAAATGGGCTTAATAATATTTATTGCAAAAGACAATCATGAGGAATGAGATTAAACACATGCAGTACCAGTACTTATCACTGTGCTGGGCACACAGAAAATACTCAGAAAAGTTGGACATTAGGATGGTAGTACCTCAGAATTTAATTCCCTATGAGATATCCTTTATAGAAGTTTTGCCATTTAAAGCATTTCTATTAGCTTGTGAAATATCTGACTTACAAATCTCGGGGAAGTCAGGTCCATTCTGTGCATTTGGTCTATTTTATGAGGGGGGAGTTGGAGCAGGTCTCTGCAGATGTTGACTGTGATGGTATCTCTTGTAACAAACCTGGAAATCCAGTAGCTTTAAACTACAAAGGCCTGCTTCTCATCCATTTAATTGTTCAAGATGGACATTCTTAATCACTTGAATGATTGTTTGTGGAATGATTCCAAGACCCAGGTTCTTTCCATCCTGTGGCTTTGCCCCCTCCTCTGGAGCCTTGTAATCTTCTGCATCTATCCAGAAAATACAAGAGAAAATATGGAGGATTTGTGATGCAGGTCCTCATGAGGAAGGCACAGAAATGGCTTATATCATTTCTGTTCATACCCATTGGTGGATTGCAGTCACATGACTGCATAGGACTGTGAAGGAGGCTGACAAATATAGCCCAATCTTATGCCCAGAAAGATGCAGGAACAGATCTGGAAGCTAATTAGGCCATATCTTTCTCATTGATCCTGCCAAGGGACCTTCTGAATTTGGTCAAGAAACCCTAGAGGAATTTAGTATTCATTCCTCCTCTGATTAGTCTGGAAAGACTCTGGTGAAAGAGTCTAGGAACTGCTAGAAAGAGTGAGATTCATCTTGTTGAAAATCTAATGCATGCAGAATATGCCTGATACTCTTTCTGCTATCTTGTTTAATCTTTGGGTCAACATCAGAAAGACAATTTTATTATTCCACAGTGCAAGCCATAATAGTGGTCGGTGTGTAGACTCCATTTGTTGAGGGTCTTCTATGTACTAATGTCCCTTTTCATATATTCAAGCTCATTTTAGCATCATAAAACCCTACCAGGAATACAATGAGGAAGTTAAAGCCCACATGTGTACAGTGGTTAGCCTAAGATGCACAGCTCATCTGTGCCTGCATTGGGGATGGAATTGAGTTCTGTTTTTGCGGTGGAGTTCTAGCTCTTTCCATGGGGGTTTCAAATGAAATCCTAAGCTAGGATTTCTTTAATCACAAAATTGAGTTCACCCCTGACCCCGCCCCAGTCCCTGTTGGTACTCCCTAGCAGTTGGGGCCACTCTGAAGCAGCCTGGGATTTCAGTGGCTGTGGAGAGAGGGAATGACTGAAGTCTTTTCCAGCAAGACTCAACCTCTCTGTTCAAGGCCTTTCTAAGCCAGCTCCTGCTACATGCCAAGTAGTGACTAAGCCATTGACTCACTTCTTTATGATCTCAGGAATCAACTGGATAAAATGCGCTGTGCCTGGAAGCTAGCCACCTGCTGGCCTCTGGGCCTGATGCTGGGGCATATCTTGGGGCTCGGTGATTGGCACATCCAGAACCTTTATTGGGGTGATTTTCCGTGCTTTACACAATCAATGCTTGTCTGTGCCTTTTTGCAGTCCATTATATTTGCAGATTTGCTTTTTTCAAACCTCTTTTTCATTTCTAAACAGATATCTAGGTAACACATTTTTTATTTTTTTGCAATTCTTACTCAGTCTTAATATTATTAATTCTAATTATGACACTAATACAATAACTAATGCTTCTTAAGTACTTATTAAGTATTGGCTTTGTAGATCCTCTACTCATCACTATTTTACTCATTTGCATAACTTTCTGAGGTGGGCACTCATATCCCTTTGCCAGTTAATCTTCATTGTCAGCTTGATTGGAGCAAGAGACTCCTGGAGAGGTGGTTGGATCATGGGAGTACTATACTCATCAGTGGATTAATCAACTGGAAGTCATGGCAGAATGTGTGGTTAGGAGGTGGGGCCTAGCTGGAGTAGGAGGGTCACTGAGGATGTGACTTTTTTATATCTCTTCCTGGCATTCTGCCCCTGCTCAGCTTCCTGACTAAAATGAAGTAAGCAGCTTTACTCTACCATGCCCTTCTGCCATATTTCTGCTTTGGAACCAGGCAGCCATGGACTGAAACCTCTGAAACCATGAACCAAAATAAACCTCTCCTACTTTAAATTGTGGGTATTTGGTGTTTTGTCCCAGCAATGGGAAAGCAGACCAATATATCACTATTTTTAAGAAAAGAGCCTGAATGTTAAGAGAATGTGACTAAGGTTATGTGTTTGGAGTTGGCTTATAGACTTGGACAGATTGGTTAGTCCTAATTGGAGGGCCTACACTGAAGGATATTCAGCATTTTAATGATATATGCTTTTATTGTCTGTTTCTTGAAAGGAACCCAGGAGAATAGGGATTTATTTTGGCTCATAGTTTTGCATCTGATGATGACCTTCTTGCTGGTAGGGTCCTGAGATGGCCCAGGGGACCACATATCAAGAGACAGGGAGCATACATGTCTGCCTGTGTATCTTTTTGGTATCCTTATAACATTACTAGGGTTAACTGTGAGGCTCTCCCTTAATACCTTATGCAATCCTAATCATATCCCAAAGTCTCACCTCTAAATAAAGTTAGATTAAGTTTCCATCCTCTTATTATCTTTGCTAATGATTAAATTTCAACACATGAAGCCTTGGTTGAGACAGCGACCCCCATGGGGACAAAAGGCAGGTGCACTCCTGGACCCTTAACCTGTCATTCATTATAAGTATTTTTTGTGTTTTCTTCTGAGGCAGTTAGGGATTTAAGTTTCCTGTATTAAGAAATATAGTGACTCTTTACCTGGGCCTACAGTTTCCAATGGGTAACTAGAAGAAGAACAAACCTTGACCTTCATTTCGTATCTGTCTCCTTTGTATCTTAATGCATTGGTTCAGATCCTTGCTCAGCTCTGCATATAGCATGTTAATCATTTAGGGAGTGCTTGTCTAGAAACTGGCAATGCAAGGTCGATTAGCCCTGAATTTACATAACCTATCTCATCTCCCTAAAAGACTGAGGACACTAAGAGATTACAAGGACATTCAAAATGGGAACCCAGAAGTTCTAGTCATTGCCCTAAACCTGCAGTTACCTTGGATTCCAGCAGAGTCACTGTAAAACAGAGAATACCCCAGGCAGAAACAGTCATGTCATGGAGAGAGATTAAACGATAAGGACCTCTCCAGAGCCACTTGTAAAGCCAGAACTAAAATAATGATCAATCACACCCTAGCCCACCTCAGCCTCTCCATGAAACCTGGCCTTGTTCCTTTGTGAATGGACCAGTCTGGTCTTCTCCATTAGAACTGCTTCTCTGCTCCTCAAGCTGAAATCCCTTCCCATTTCTCTTATTTTTTTAGTTCTACCTAATAAGCCTGCCCAATCTTCTTGCTGATACATTTGAGATGCTTTTCTGTGGTGAAATAATAACTTTCCTGAACTGAGTTCAGGTTCCCGTCTCCTTTTTAGGCCTTGGATTCTGTCTGGTGACAAACCATATTCAACTCCTAGCAGGAGGGAGCCCAGAGTCTTCCTTATCTGTAAGATACTAGGAAGGGCTTCCAACTCCTCCCTTCATCTCCAGGGCAGAAAAAACTGTACCCTTGATGAAAAATGAGGTCTTCCATGGAGGGACACACTCCATGCTTTTTTATTGAATCCAATCATTTACATCTTGTTGAACTCAATCGAATTAACCACTTAGCACTTTAAAATGGCAAAAGAGGGATTGTGTCAAGCAGTGCTAATTCAATAGGAAAGAGGGGCTGCCTGAGAGCACCACTGTGTCAGAAAATTCTGACAGCTGGTTTCAAAGGTGGAAGGGTTAGCCTCTCTGTCTTCCACGGTCAAGGTGACCTGCTTCACATGCTCTGCTGGATGCCTGGCCTTGGCAGAGGAAGAGAAAACAGGAGTCCTGGGACCCATTGAGGCCTGGGGCAGGAAGAGTGGGGCAAAAGGAAATGGTGGGATAACATTGTCACCAGAGTCAACGGTCTGGCAAACTGTTGCTCCAGCACCACCCCGGCGGGGAGGAGTATTGTTAGAAAGAAAATCGGGGTCATTCAAGATTGCCCTGCTTCTCCAAACTCTTATCTCCTAGGACCAGGGGCATCAAGGACTTTTGTGAGGAGGGGAGAAGGCAGTGAGGCTGCAGGTGTGGTGTGGGGCTTCATCATGAGGACCTGTACCTGAGGCTGGTTAACTACAGAAGAGTGTTATTAAGGCCACTTGAGTTCTGTAACTCTGAAGTTCAAGACCTCAACTGCTAAGATGAGTCTGCTCCTCAGAATTTAGACAACAGGATTCAGAGGAGTCCTCTCCTCAGTGTTTAGAATTCCAGTAAGAGGGAGGAAATGTCAAAGGATTAGGAAGGAAAGGTGTAAGGAATCCTGCTAAGGACCCCTTTCAGGAGGGACAGCTCTGTTTCTCTGTCTTGGGGGAGAACTCTAACTTGGGTAAAGGCTCGAGGTTTGGGGTTGGGCAGACACTCCAGCTGTGTAACTTAGGACAAGTTATTTGACTTTTTGGATTCTTAGCATTTTTCATTCATTAAATGGGAGATGATAATATTTACCACAGGGAGAGAAAATCATTTCTTTTCTACCCTCGTTTAATCCTTCTCATTGAATCAGAAAGGCTCTGTTTAGTGGTAGGCTGCCTAATATTGTGAATTCTCTCTGATCCTTTCATGGGAATTAGGTGTTAGGCTATGACTGAGAGTTGGAATCAACCAGGCTCTCATTTGAGTTCCCTTCGCCATCCTTCCTAGCTGTGTGATCTTAGAGACAGTGACTTAGCATTCTATGTATCAATTCCTTATATGTAAAATGAAAATAATAATAAATAGTTCACACCTCATAAATTTGTCATCGAGTGTGAGTTCATGAACTAAAAGATATAAAACCTAATTTATAGTAAACAATCAACACTAGCTCTTGTTATTATTTTGTTTATTTCAGCCACTTCCCAGCCACTTCCTCTTTCAGATGCGGGTGCCCTTGGTATTCTACCAATTAGAACAATTCGTACTTCCTGACTGCCATGGTTTGTCTTGCTCCAGGCCCTCTGCTCATGCTGTCCTTCTGACTGACATATTCTTAGCCTCCCGCCTATCTGGCCCCTACTTATATTCCAGGCCTCAGCAGATACATTTCTTCTTCGAGAAAGCCTGCACTCACTTACATTCTCCTTCTCTGTGGTCCTTCCCTACTGAAATATTTCATAATTTTACTCCTCTCCTGGGACTAAGAGCTTCATGAAGGGTAAAAGTTAAGACCCTCGTCTATCTTGTTTGTTCTTGTATCCCAGTTCCTAGCATGGAATCGGATACTTGGTGGAGAGCCCAGAAGGGTCCTGAGATAATTCTAGATAATTCACATGTACTGACCTATTTAATCTTCACACCTGTCTGAGGTAAGTTTTATCTTATTATCTGCAGTTTCTTTTAAAAAAATATAATTGTGATGCACAATAAACTGCTTATGTTTAAAGTATAAAACATGATCAATTTTAGCATGTAACTACTTGAGAAAACAAAGCCATAAGGGACACAATGGCCATGTTATCAGCTGTAAACATTCTCTTGTGTCCTTTGTAATCCTTCCTGTCCATCTCTCCTTGCTACCCAGCTTTCTACCACTGTGAATATGTTTGCATTTTCTAAAATGTTATAAATGCAATCATACAATATGTATTGTTGGCCTGCCTGATTTTGCATAGCACAATTGTTTTGCTGCGTGTGTCAGTGTTCATTCTTTTTCTTTGTGAGTTTTCCAGTATGAATATACCACGGTCTGTTTATTTGTTTATCTGTTGGTGAATATTTTGTTGTTTTCAGTTTTGGACTATTACAAATGCAGCTGCTATGGACATAGGTTGGATTTTTTCTTCATTTTACAGATTGGGAAACTGAGGCAGGGAATCTGTCAATTGCTTAAGGTCACAAAACTAGTGAATTGAAAGGGCCTTATGAAGACTTGGCTACTGAAGGACAGACAAAAATAGAGACAATAGGATAATACACAGCCATAGAGCCATAACTCAGGGCCAGCAATTATGAATCCCTGATCAATATTCTTTCTATATTTTGAATATTTTTGCTAGAATATTTTAGGGCGTATACCAGACATAATATTATCTTACTTATAAATATGTCAACTTGTATCTCTCACTTATATGATCATTAAAAAACTGTTTTGGAAGTCTGAAACTTACACAAAAGCGGAGACCATAATACAATAACTCCTTGTAACTCTTGTCAACTCATGGGTGATCTTGGTTCTTTAGACTCTCATTCTCCTTCTTCGGCTCTGCCAATTATTTTGAAGCAATCTCAGGCATTTTTATAATTTCATCTCTAAATGTTTCAGCATGCTTTTATAAAAGACAAAAAAATCTTTTTAAGAAAACATAGCCACAATACCATTATCACACCTAAACATTTTGCAGTCATTTCCTTCCATCATCAAATATTCAGCTGACATTCATATTTCCCCCAATTGTCTCATATTTTTTATTATCTCTTCTTCTCTTCCCTTTTCTCCCTCCCTCCCACTCCCTCTCGCTCTTTTCTTTTACAATCTGTTTGAATCAGAATACAAACAAGGACCATATGTTACAATTCTTTGTGATGTCTCTAAAGTCTGTTTTAATCTGTAGATTCTCTCTGTCTCAGTCTTTCTTTTCTCTCTTGCACTTTATTTGTCAGAGAAACTAGGCCAGCAAGGCTATATTGTGCACAACAACCATGGCACTGTCACTCTTACGAAATTAACAATGACCCTTAATATCATCCAATATCCATCTGCAGCCAGACTTCCCTGAATGTGTTGAACATGTCTTTAGATTTTTTTCCCAGTCATATCCATGTGGATCCCTCACTGCATTGGGTAGTGACACAATGCTTCTGAGATCTCTTCTTCTCTATTGATGAAGCCATTGCTATGTCCTGCAGTATGCCCCGGGGCCTGGGTCTTAAGGGCTGTGCTGTAGAAGAATGGGTTTACATGCTGTTGACCTGTTTCCTTTCCTAGTAAGGACTTTATAAACAGTTGTTAGATGAGTGAATGAACAAATGAATGAACATCTAGGAAGGAGCAACTAAGAGACAGAGGAGTCCTAAGACTCCAGGAATGCAAAACTAGTTTCTTTTACTTTAGACCAGATGAACGATGTGTGTGTGTGTGTATCTGTGTGTGTGTGCATGTATGGGCACATATCATGCAGCAAAATGGAATCTTACACTGAAATCTGAAAAAATAAAATCGTGACAACTAAACATTCCTTTCCTGAGCTCTGACTCCACACTGCCTGACTCACACACCTGTAACCTCAGCAGTCTGGGAGGGTGAGGCAACAAGATCTTGAGTTCGAGCCCAGCCTGGACAACCTAGTGACTTAATGAGATCCTGTATCAAAATTTTAAAATAAGATAAAAATAAAGATAAAAATATAATAATAAGTTAAAGATGTAGCTTAGGGCCAAAGTACTGCATTCAACTCTCTAGTACAGTACTGACAAACAAAAACAAACAAAAAAAAAAAAAAAAAAGAAAGAAAGAAAGAAAGAAAAAGAAAAAAAAAAGCCAGCTAGTTTTGGCCATGTTACTCAGCCTCTGTACCTTGGTTCCCTTTTCTGTGGAAAGGGGTTTAGAGTGGTGTCTTCCCCTTGGGGTTTTGGTAAGGATGTAATGTGTTGATTCACGCAAAGTGCTTGGAACTGTGCCTGGTACATTGTCAATTCTCAGTAAATGTTGGCTCTGATCATGATAATTAATGTTACCAAAAGGGAGGGTGGGAAAGGCCTGGCAGGGCCTGCGGGCCTTCTCCACAGATCTGCTGAGCTCCAGGATAACCTCTGGCCTCACGATATGCCAGGATTTTCCCTCTGCTCTTATCTTATTTGGGATTGGGCCGGGGATTTAGCTCAGTGGCATAAGCGCCTGCCTGGCAGGCACAAGGTTGTGAGTTCAATCTCTGGTATAAAAGAAAAAAAAAAGAGTTAAATTATCTTATTTGGGATTATTTCAACTACCAGACCCCTCCATGTGCCGCTTTGAAGTAGTCTGTCTCTAGTGGTCACTGCATGGGCAGGGAACCAAGAAATCACATTCCTTGGACTCCCCTGACCGAGTCAGAAAATGCCTGCTCCCTGCCAGCCCAGGTCCCCAGGGATGTCTTGCAAGCATGAAAAGATCCAGTGCCAATGTCATGTTTGGAAACCCAAACTCTGAAACCTATCTCCTGCAACTTGGCTCACAAAACCAAGGACATCTGTTAGAAGCAATTAAGAAATTACAGCCCAGAAAAAGAAAACATGCTGTTGAACGGGCTTCTGTGTGCTATTAAATATTCACGTCCCACTGACAAGGCATCACAACAAATGGGGAAAGAATCTTGTCCCTTAATCTGGAAGTGTAAAGCAAAAGGGCCATCAGATACCTGGAGTCTTTTTATTAATAGTGAAATGGTTATAACCAGAGCCAGGCTCTGTGCTCTGCTAAATTTTATGTTTATGCATGAGTTGCCCCATTTTACAGAAGACGAAAATGAGGCTGAAAACAGTTAAGACAGGTGTGCAAGATTTCCACAGGGGTAGAGTTGGGATTTGAATGCAGTCCTGGTCCAAGCTTTTAGCCTGGTCACTCAGCATTCCCTTGGACAGGAAATATCCATTTCATAGGAGGTTTTGCTCATCAAAGATCAGAGCGCTTGCTCAGCTTGGATTAGAAACCATTGTTTTCTCCCTGGGATGGGGCATGCCTATGTCTCTCAAAATTCTTTTGTTCTAAAGATAAACTCTACACAGCAAACCAGCAACGCAGATCTATAGGGGAAGAAATCTATGCCATTGTGATGATTAATATTTAAAGATGGTCCCATAGACATAAGTTTTTATATGCATTTATACACATACTTAGACACAAGGTGTGTGTGTGTGTGTCCGTGTGTGTGTGTGTGTGATGCAGTCTTGAGATCGCTTTGGTTTTATTCATTGTTTTGTTTATTTTTATTTGTGGTGCTGAGGATTGAATCCAAGGCTTCACACATTCTAGGGTAGTGCTCTACTCCTGAGCTACATTCTCAGCACTGATACTCTTGTTTTAAATTCCTCTTTCTTGGTACCCAACTGCTTGTTGGCTTGCTATCCTGAACGTATAGGTCTGACTTCCCTCGGCCCAGCCGTGATTTCCTCTTCCTTTCTAATCCTAATCTCTAAAACCCTTGATTTCAGCCTGTTATGGAAAACAGTGCATATTAAACACACACGCATGAGCCGGGCGTGGTGGCGCACGCCTTTAATCTCAGCACTCAGGAGGCTGAGGTAGGAGGAGCGTTGTGAGTTCGAGGCTGGTTTGGGCTACAACGCGAGCGCAAGGCCGGCCTGAGCTACATAGTGTGACCCTGCCTCAAAAAACTAGGGCCGGGAATTTGGCTCAGTGGCATAAGCGCCTGTCTGGCAGGCGTGAAGCTGTGATGTTCGATCCCTGGTGCCGCAAAAAAAAAAAACACAAACACACGCATGTACACATGCACGTACACACACAGATACACACACATTCATACTTGAGCACTTCTGGCTTGCAATACCAGTGTCAATTTACATGTCTTTGACTAATTGCCTGGCAATATTTAAACAGGGTATTGGAATTTTGCCTGGGATTGGAAGCCAGAAAAATGCGTTTTTGCTTGAACGTGGTGTCCAAGAAAATCATTTCTTTGCGTGTGTGGACAGGGTTTGGGCAGGCAGGGTAAGGAGATCTGAAGCGCCAGTGGTCTGTGAATGGAATGGGCGTCTGTGAACGGGGAGGCACTATCTCCTCTTTCAAATCCTTTGGCATTTTTAAGTTACAAACGAATTGTTTTCAAGCTAGCTTTGTTAAAGAGAAAGGACGTATATGACAGGAAAGAAAGACACACCTCCAGTCCATGGGCATGGTCAGCATGGAGGAGACTAGGGTGACATTCTGAGAGTCTTGCAGTTTGGAGGACTAGCTCAGGCTGCACCATGGAGTCCCCTGGATTCCTCTCTCTCATGCTCTGTGTTAATGTGTCACCTATCCCTGCGTAAAGAAGGCAGAAATACGTCCACTTCCACTGCCACCACTCAGGTTCAAACCACATGTGCTCTTACCTGGATCATTGCAACAGCCTCTTGACTGGTTTGTGGCTTCCTTGCAGGGAGATTTGCTGGAAGGCATAGAGTAGCACGTTGCTCTTCTGCTGGTTTCCTTCTGATCTAGATTGCTCTGGATGACATTGAAGGTCATTTAGAAAATGGTTCTTTGTCATCTCCAACCTCACCTCTGCTGCTCTTCCTCTCCTTCAGTCACCTTCCACCTAACTAGTCTTCTCGCTGTCCCTTGAACATGTCTTCAGTCAGGCTGCTACCATAGGACCTTTGCACATGCTGTTCTTTTCTTCTCTACCAATGTTTCCTTAGCTACCTCTATGTTACTGTATGTCAATTCTTTGAGCACTTTATTCAAGAGGCCCATCCATGCACCATCTCTTGTCCACCATATGAAAATTTTAATTCTATGCCTCCAACACTTCATGTTTATTTTTTATCCTTTATTATTTTTGTTGTAGCACTTACCATGATCTCATATGATTTGGATCTAAAATGTCCCCCAGAAGCCATGTGATGGCTTGGCTGCCAGCTGATAGGCTTTTGGAGAGTGACTAGGTCACAAGAGCTCTAACTTTATCAGTGGATTAATCCTTGATGGACTTCTGACTTGATGGCATTACTGGAAGGTGCTGAAAACTTAGGAGGCAGGGCCTACTTGAAGGGTGTGATGGTGGAGACTATATTCTAACCCCAGCCCCTTCCTCTCTGAGCCTTGCTTTCTTTCTCTCTGGTTGCTCTCTTTTCCTCTGCTTTCTGGCTGCTGTGGGATACGCAGCGTTCCCCTCCACGTGCTTCTGTCACCGCGATGCCCCGCCTCACCACAGGTCCCTAAGGAGGGAGCCATGACTATGAACAGAAACCTCTTGAGCCAAAATAAACCTCTCCTCTCCTAAAATGATTTCTCAGGTATTTTGTCACAGCGACGGGAAGTGAGCTAACACATCGTCTAATGTATTCTACAACTTAATTTTCTTATTTACTGACTATCCCCTCCTCTCCCTGCCACCAAGCACTAACCTCCTAAAACCAGGACTGTTTCCCTCTCATTAAATTCTCTGTTCTCCACACCCAGAACCATGCTTAACAAATATTTGTGAAGAATGGAATGAGCTTGTATTTTTCAGGTAGTCTACACAAATCCACTATTCTACACAAATGAGTAAAAGATTTATGACGAGGTTGATTCATTTATTACTTATGGTCATTGATAGTAACCTTCTTTGTACAGGGACCACAATAGTCAGGCTGGTCACTGAATGTGCATGGCGATTGACTACAACCAGCAGCTACTGGGAGATCACTGCGGTAGAAAGGCACTTAGATGTAAGTAGAGAAACACTTATCTTTCCAACACACCATGGTTATCGGGCTGAGAAAGGCTTGAGTGTCCCCATGTGCTGGTGCCACCAGTGGGTGGGGTAATGTTGAGCAATACAGGCTTTTGCTTCAGATTCTCTGGGTTCAAGCCATGGCTCTATTTATTACTAGTACGTGATGAAGCCTGGGCATATTAATGTCTCCAAACCTCAGCTTCTCTATCAGAAAAACAGGGATGACAACAAATAATGCCTACCAGAGAAAGACTTTAAAGATTCAGAGAAACAAGTTATGTAGAAAAAGGAGTAGGAGGGTGTCACACACAAAGACCCTCTAAATGTGAGCCACGGTCGTCAGCTGGAGAAAGAGGGACCAGTCACTGACTTTGCTGAGGCAAGAGCCAGGCAGACTATGGAGGTTTTGGGGTGTGATGTTGGGGGTTCCATGTGTTGGGAACTGCAGAAAGGGATCTACTGAGGTCCAGAGATCGAAGCCTCCAAAGTTTGAGTCACCCCTTCCTCAGCTCTGGCTGTGAGCAGGGCATGGGTTTTGGGGTGTTGACTCAAATAGCTCCCCCTTTCGTCGAGATCTGCTGTTTTCTGTTTCCCCAGGGGAGTTCCTATAGGTAGGTTCCTATTGCATGGCACCGCCCTTAGGCTGAAGCTAACTACACTTCACTGGGACTGGAACAATTAGACCTTGCAAGTTTACCAGAGGGACTCATTTCTGTTGCATTTGAGCTGGAAGGATGGGTGGTTTTAGGAACTGTGGGACAGTGATGCTACGCTGTGTGCACTGAGAACTATGTCTGAGGAGGAGAAAGATATGGGGAGCATTGTCATTTGGTGGTGCAGAGATCCGCTGTGTTCTCCTCGTGTTTTGAGAACTTCTCCTTCTATTGTGTAGGTAGAGAAACAAAACTGCTTTGGGTCACTGAAGACCCAGAGGCCAAATTCTGGTTTTGGCCAGCTGTTCTTAGTGGCTTAGGAATTGAGTCTGGAGCAAGTTGCAAGAAAGCTATGACATGCTGGCAAGAACTAGGGCTCTTTGGAGAACAGACCAATACCTGGTCTGGGGCAGGAAGTATACACGATGAACCTGGAGCGACTTCCCCTGCTAGGAAGGCAGGAAGCTATGCAAGACCACTGGGTTCATCAAGAGGACTCAGAAGCCTCTTCACAGGAAACTCGGTGGTTATAGATGGAACAATTTGAGCAGCAAAATGAACATAACTGACGCAGACTGAAAATATCTCTAACATGTTAAACTTCAGAGGTTTATGATGATGCTAGCCAATCTCACACAGGGCCCCTTTGGAAGGTGCTAGTTTTTAGTGCTTTGTTTTTAAAATTGTTAAGTAAATGGAGAAAAATCAAGCATTTATTCTACTTTCCCTAGACAAACTATTTGTCAAAGTAACCCAACAGTGGGCCAGGGATATAGCTCAGTGGCACAGCACCTGCCTGGCAAGCATGACATCATGAGTTTGATCCTCGGTACCAAAAAAAAAAAAAAAAAAAAAAAAAATAACCCAACAGTGGAAATGTATGCTAATCTTTGTAGGTATTCTAGTTAATTAATGAAGACAGACTAAGAAAATTTTATCATTTTTGATATCTAATGAAATAAAGACTTAGGAAATGACTGACAGTCATTGCTGATATCTAACAGAAGAAAATAGATTCCGTGGATTTCTGATGGGCATGTGCTCTGGAACTGCAGAACAGTTAACATAGGATGACTTCTTGATCTGCAAGAGAGGAGACAGAGGAGATAGGAGAAGGTCAAATCAAGACATGGGTACAGAGTCCATAAGTCAGACTGTAAGGAACTTTGCAGAACCTGATGCCTTTTTTCTTTATTCTTCCTCTCTCTCTTCTCTCTCAGTCTCTCTCTCTCAGTCCCTCTCCCTCCCCCGCCCATTGCAGTCCTGGAGATTGAACCCAGGTCCTCACACATGCTAGGCAAGTGCTCTACGACTGAGCTACACTCCCAGCTGTATTTTCATATTTAAAAAGTTTTCATGTATATTTAAAGGGTACAACATGATGTTTTGATATACACAGTGAACATATTATTATAGTCAAATAAATTAACAAAGTTACCAATCACATAGCACTTAGTCTTTCAGCAACAATCCCAAGTATAGTACAATGCTATTGATTGTGTCTTCAGCCTGCATGTCTGCTGCTTTGCAGCCTTTGATCTACATCTTCCCATTTTCTCTCCTCCCTCCTGAGCATGGTAATCTCAAACAAATAAATTGCAAGGAGGAGAAAAGAGAAAGGGAAGGAGGAAGGATGAAATCTATTATTAAGAGAGACTTATTAACCAAGAGCAAGGTATGAGTCTTAGTCCAGAATCTAGCAAGTGGATAAAATAAAAATACTGAGTCAATTCGATAAATTTGAATACTGACAATATTAAATGACTTTAAGGAATTGTTTTTAAAATAAAGTATTTTGTGGTTATACATTATTTTATGATGAGATATATGTATATATCTAGGCATGCATGCGTATGTTTATATACACATGCATGTATATATGCATATACATGCTTACACATATAGAGAGAGAAGAAGAGAGAAAGGGTGAGAAATTATATGTATCTTAGTAAGGGGGCACTTTTGCTCCTTCAGACACTTCAGTTGCTACAATGGAGAGTGAGTAGATGCCCTGGCATCCAATGGGTGGAGTCCAGGGATGCCACAATGTGCAGGGCAGATAATCCCTACAAAAAGATTTATCTGGCCCAGCACATCAACAGTGTCAAGATTGAGAAATCCTGTTCTAGAGACTGATATTGCATAGTTATGGATAAAATTACAGGATGAATGGTGTTTGCTTCAAAACCTTTTGGGTCATTAGGCAAAGTGGGTGGGGTCACAGATGAACATGAAGGTCATTCAGGATTTGATTTGATCAAGGGATGCATTAAACCATAGAACACTTTTTGAGTGTGTCTATTCTGTCAGTACTCCATATCTGCAAGTTCTACTTCTGTGAATTCAACCAATTGATGATCAAATGTTTGGAAAAAAATTGTGCCTGTACTGAACACATACAACGTTTTTCCTTGTCACTATTCTCTAATCAATGCAGTATGACAATGATTTATATACAATTGACATGGGAATGGGAAAAATAGAAGAAGCAAGATATATCACATACAGGTACAAATTCCCTATGATGAGTGCTATCATTATGTATATCTAAAATATACCAATAAAATAAAAAAAATTTAGAAAAGAATTATAAACAGCCTAGAGATGATTTAAGATATATAGGAAGGTATGTGTAGGTTATTTGCAAATGCTACATTTTATACAGGGCACTTGAACATCATTGGTAGATTTTGTATCTGCGGGGGGTCCTGGAACTGATTCCTTGAGGATACAGAGTGGCTATTGCCTTTAATAATTTCCATGACAGCAGCTTACAAACAGGATGCAGGCTTTATGGTGACAGTATTTGCATAGCAGCCCTTGGAGCCTGTTGCCCACGTGGCAGGGTACAAGCTGTGATGCTTGGTTCTCTGTGGCAGCGGCACTGGTATCCTTGCAGCATGGTTTGTGCTGTGATTCTGGTCGTGTACCTTCTCCAGGGCCTGCTTGTTTTCACCCTGTTTTGGGGCTTTCTGGCGATTCTATGAGTCTTCTGATATCCTTTCAATAGATTTCTTCTCTGTTAAAATCAGTCAGAGTTGGGTTCTGTGCAGCCAAGAATTCTGACTGAGAGAAAAAGAATAAGGCAGGTGCCCAGGGGGAAGCTGACATGGCGATCAGGGAGGGGGGCGGAAGAAGATGGAGAGGTCTCATCCCGCCGCTTCTGCCTGTCTTATTCTAAGTCCCCATCCCTCTTGAGACTAGAGTTGAGTTTCCAGCCTTGGCTTCCACAAGGCACTTCTATATTTTTTTCTAACTTGTAATAAACTATTTCTTTCTAAGTACATGCAAATGATATTTGGTTACTCATGACTCCGAGAATCTCAGTGTAGATCCTTTGATTGTATGATTATCAAGCCACCTTCCTGCTATGTTGGCTTTTGCTCACCTCAGTGAATATGTTCCATAAATATTCCTTTAATGAATTAATGGGTATAATTTGGCTTCAGAAAAGGAACAAATATGCTGTTCATGCCAGACAAGGTATTCTGATCCTCTTGGCACTTATAATAATTATTGTAATACTATGTATTACATAATGAAATTTATAATTACTATGCATTCATTCTGGTAAATATGTCAGTCTCTGGTGAGTTTTGCCAGTGTGTGTCAGTCTCCTCTAATGCTACATATTCTAGGATCTGGGGTTACTGTATTTGTGTGGCTACCCCTTTACTCCCAAAATAAGAGCAAGCCAGGGCAAAGATGAGCTGTTTGTGGCTGGAATTTTTTTATCTCTAGTTTTCAAGGCTGGTTATTCTCTGGCTAGGTTTTATTTTCAAGGAAACCTGGTAAATAGGGAGGAATTCACCAAGATAAATTCCTTTCAGGGACAGTTCATCTTTTTGTCTGACTGACAGTCTTGTATTGATGGACACAACCTGTTCAGATTTTATTGACTAGTGTAGCAAATAAAAAACTACAAGTGAGATAGACTAGGATTTAAGAGAAGAAAATTTGAGTCAAGTGGCTGTTTATTCAGGCAAGTCATTCAATCTCTCTGTGTCTTTCAGTTTTCTCATCTGCAAAATGGAATATTATAAGGACAAAGTGAAAGAAAATACACAAATTATATACAAATAGTAGTACCCCCTTACCCATGTTCTCACTCTCTGTGGTTGCAGTTATAGCTAAGCAGGCCCCAAAAATATTAAGTGGAAAATTCTGAAAATAAGCAACTTGTAAGTTTTAAATAAGTTTTATTACAACGTATTATTATAATTGTTCAATTCTATTAGTAGTGATTGTTTTTTACTCTGCCTAATTTATAAATTAAACTTTATCACAGGTGAGTATGTATGGGAAAAAAACAGCATATGAAGCATGTAAAAAAGGTAAATATTTAAAATAAAACAGTTCATTTCAGTAGAAGACACAATGTCATTAATCCCCCTCAGAATAATCTTCCTTGCTTTGAACACACTTATCCTATATTCTTGCCATTTTCTGAAGCAGTTCTGGAAACCCTCTTTCTTTAGTTGTGTTGTTCTGGCTGTCTTGATGTCCTGAACTGATTTAAATGTTGACTTCCATAGTCATTTTGACTTTGGGGAAAAGCCAAAGTCACATGGCACCAGATCTGGTGAATAAGATGAACGAGGACACACTGTAATGTTTTTATGGGTCTGTCTTTCTGTTGGATGGCACTTGGCAGCAGTATTCACAGTATTTTTGACCACCTTGTAGAGAAACTCATGGAAGAGGACTTCCAGAACTGCTTTAGAAAGAGGCAAGAATAATGGGAAAAGTGTATTTGAAGTGAGAGAGAATATTTTGAAAGGGATTATTGGACGCATTGTGTTTTGCTGTAATGATTTGCAAAATTTAAAGATACCGTATTTTTTGATCATCCCTTGTATATAAGGTTTGGTATTATCCATTGGGATCTTGGTATGTGACTCCCATGGTTAAACACACACACACACACACACACACACACACACACACACACCACAGGACCTGGCAGATACAGTGCCCTCTATGTGTAACATTATTACTGAACACTTTAGTTGTGACCACCTCAAGGAGATTCTTTTGGTCCATGGCCACCAGCTCTGAATGGTAGACATGATGATCCCCACTTAACAGATGATGAATCTATGGCTCATAGAGGTTAAGCACATCTTTGGAAGACATTGCGTTGGCAAATGATGGTGTGGGGACCCATAGTTGAAATCTGTCTGATTTCTACACCCACTTGCCCTAAACCCACCCTTCTTTTATTCCAACCTCTAATGTCTATGTTATCACTAATGCTCTAGTTCATCCTTCTGTCCTTGTCAAGGGACAAGAAAAAAGAGAAAAAATGAGAAAGTACTTCTCTTTGGAAAAGGAACAGTCAGGAAACAAAGGGACACATTTGAAAGATTATATATTTAATGTTTAAACCTCTTCTCCTGTCCCTCAAGTTCAGTTCAGCAACTGACAATTTATGAGGATTTTGGGCAAGTAACTGTGTGAAATGTCCCTGAGGCTCTAGACTTGGCAGGTGATTCATTTTATAGACTGGAGCTTTTAGGGTAAAATACTTTCCTAATATTTTCCCCCTTCTGCTCATGCTTTTCCCAAAAGGCAACAAATGGCAGCAATTTTCCAAGAAAGTGTTGTGCGTGGTCTTGAATGAGACCATCCTTCTGCCTGGAGTCACTGTCTAAGAGAAAGGGAGGTGATCACCCCTCTCTGACTTCAAGCCAGAGACTGAATCTTTAAAACACCAGTGGCCTTTCCTAAGCTGTGTCTTTCCAGGCCCATTCAGGTCTCCTTCCCTTTGCTCCTGTGGCCAGTGCAAAGAAAAAAGCACCACTCTATTTCCTATTAATCATCTAGAGTAAGCTTTTTTGGGAGAAGAAGAAGAGGAGGGGGAAGGGAGAGGGGGAGGAGGGAGAGGGAGAGGAAGAAGAAGAGGAAGAGATAGGAGGAAAGAGGGAAGAGGAGAGAGAAGCCACTGCTCTGGGTAGGGGTCAGGATGGTGTGAGAAGCATTCTTGGTCTGGGAGGTTAAGGAAGAAGGATCACAAGTTTGAGCCCAATTTGGACAATTTAGTGACTTAGTGAGAGACCCCATCTCAAAAGACACAAACAAACAAACCAACAAAGGCAAGGGTGGAGGTATATCTCTGTGGGAAAGCCTTGTGTTCAAATCCTAGTGCTGGAAAACAAATGTCTTTGGAGGAACATAAAGTTGGCTAAGCTGATATTGACAAGGAGCTTTAGGACCAAGAAGTAGACTCCCCTCCCACCTTAGCAAAGTGGAATAACAGGGGGCTACGAGGTCCTGTATGACACATCTTATCTACCTTCATTCTCCATTCACCTTTGAGGAGCACTTAATTAGAAGTCTCACTGTAATGATGGATTGGTTGATTCTCAGAGGGATGGGGGGCCTTGCTGATGGCCCTACATTGCTAGTGAGTCAGGGAAAGGCCATCCCTGGCCTGAGAAAGAGTGCAATGGGGCGCTGAGAACCAGCTCTCAGTTGAATGTGGCTAGAGAGCCTGGTGCGGGTACCTAAGTGGCAGGAGGTGATATTGGGAAGGGCTTTGGGAGACGGAGATGCTCTGACTATGAAGACAGTGGGGGCTTCTGAGGGATTCCCAAGCTGGAAAGTGACACTGTTTAGCATACATTTTTAGAGCTAATTCTAGAAGTTGAGCTGGAATAGGAGCCACATGGAGATGGGTAGTCAGAGAAGATCTTGTCTCAGAGACCTTGGTGGGTAATGGTGGGGGTTGGAAGGAGAAGGAAGAAAGAACTGTGTCCTCAAGGAAGACACAGATCTGAGTGGAAGACGGAGCCTGCATAAGGATCATGACATGGTATGTGCCAGCTTTGGCACAACCCATCACCAGGAGATGTAGTGCAGGGAGCAGAACATGCAGAGCCTTCCAGTTCTGCTTTGGTCAGTGTGCGGAAGATAGTGAGTTGGCTTCCTGAACTTTTGGTTTATTCTCATTGCTCTTCTTTTCCCAAGAGGGGTGTGTGTGTGTGTGTGTGTGTGTGTGCGCGCGCACAAATATAAGGGAACAAAATTATGGTCACATATCAGGAGAGAAGTATTTTTAATTGTGAGATGAGAGTCCCTTGTTACACCAAATCACCAGCCTTCAAAAAATTCATTTCAACACAGTCTTCTTTTAGCCAGACCTGAATTTGGGTCAAGCCCTGCCACTTCATTCTGTGACATGGAACAGATCATTTAATCTTTATGGGTCTTAGTTTCTTCACTGGAAAAATGGGGTTTATTATATTACCTTTTCCCTAGGTTTGTTATGAGGATGAGATAATGCCTATTTATATCCAACTATGCACTGCAGGATGGCATTCTTAGTGAAGATAGATCCTATCTATGACAGTTGTCCAATAGAATTATATCACCTAGCAATGCAGTAGCTGTCTTAGTTTGTGTTAGTCACTCACTGTTTTTTTTTTTTTTTTTGTGATGATGAAATCACCTAGTGGTACGTTTCTCTGAATGTATCTATCCTTTAGGTGTATTTATCACTGAGCTTAGTAGGAGTAAATGTGAAATGAACAGTACCATTGTTTTTTGCCTTGTTATTTCTGGCCTTTTTCTCAGGTGTGGTGCCACTGGTTCGCACCCTGACATAGTCTCAACATTTGAGGGCCCTTCTGGAACTATGCACAGTTCTCAGTGAATATAGGAAAGCTCACATGAATGGCCAAATAAACTTAGACCATCTCTTAGTTATCTTCTTGGAGTTGAGACACAATATGTGATACCCACAATTTAAAGAAGGAAAAGTATTTTGGCTCACAGTTTGTAGAGGTTTCAGTCCATAGTCAACTGGTTCCCAGGCAGAGAGGCATAGCAAAGGAGAGTTGCTCATGACATGGCAGGCTGTAAGTAGGGAGAGATTAAGGATAAAAGGAGGGAAATAAGTCCTTCCAGGTCAGGCCCCCAGTGACCACCTCCTCAGACCAGGCTTTACCTCCCAGCATCACATTTAGCAATAAATTTATCAATGGATGAATCCATTGAAGAGCATCTTGCCTCCATGTTCCAGTCACCCCCAAAATCTCCACCTATGAGTACATGAAGCTTTGTAGGGGACATCTAGACATAAACTACAACAGGCCTTCTTCAGTAGTTAGAACATTTGATCCTCAAGTGTGGCCAAGGACCTGTTGGGGGAGCAGCTTCAATGGAATTTAGATCAGGGACAATCAGGGATACTCTCCTCTATTGTCATAAGCCCACAGCTGAATTTCCCAGCAAGAATCATGAATCACAATAACCACTGATGTTTTAAATAATAGAGTAGAAGCTGTTCATTAGACATTAGGGTTCTTGGTTATTCTCTTTGGTTTGTGCCCACTGGGGTAAGGGAAACCCAACCTCACTCTTCTACAGGTATGGGGTCACTGTTACAGGGGGACAATGGATTAGCCTCAGATTTAACTTGGAAGCTCAGTCTTTGCTTCTTTCCACATTCTTCACCCACAACACAGTAGCAGACCTGCAATGGCATAAGTGATTGGCCCAAGGGAGCCGAAGGGGAAGGGAGATACTGTATGTCCTCTATCGTCTTGAATATTAACCATCTATTCAAAATTTCACTGAATGTTCACAGCCACCCTGTCAGGTAGGTACTATTGCTCCAATTACAGCTTTAATTTTCACAAAAGAAACTAAACTCAGAGAAGTGGACTTGAGTAGCCAAGGACACACAGCTAGCAAAAGCCTCCTTCTTTCTTATCATTTTCAAAGTTGTTCCACGATTATACTTTAACACTGGGAACACTGAGGCTGGAAGGCATTGGGTAATTTTCTTAAGGACTGAAAGCAAAACATTAATAAAGATGCATTTTGGACTTAGATTGTAGCATTCTAAACCTCAAGTTATTTCTGTTATAAAGTATGCTCTGCAGGCCAACTGCATTGGCATCTCCTGAAACTTGTTAAAAAATGGATTTCTGAGCAGTTTACACTTCTGATCTCTTGGAACCCAGATGCCATGCTATGAGAAATCCAAGCTACATGAAGAAGAAAGACTCTTGGACGAGAATTGAGGTATCATGTCAATAGTCCCATCTGAGTACCCAGTCAGCCCGGCTACTAGCTAGAAAAGGAAGCTATCTTGTACGATTCATCCTGATTAGTCCTGCAACATGCCTAGCCAAATCTGCATGGAGCAGATTTGCCTAGATGAACCCCAAGAATCTAGAGAAATAATGAAATAGTGGTAGTTTACAGTTACTAGGTCATGGGTGGTTTTTAGAACGTGCAGTATTTGATAACTGGAAGAGAAGTTGGCATCTGAAAGTAGAATGTTTCTGTCACATATGCCTAAAATCTATGGCACTGGTCTTGGAACCAGGCAGTGGTTTGAGGGTTGTAGTACCACTAGGAGACTCTAATGGAGGCTGGAAGGGACACGAGGACTCTTCTATGGAAGCTAGGTACATTAGTCAACTTTCTCAGTTCTAGAACACAACACACAACATTCACAACTTAAAGGAAGAGAGGTTTAATTTAGCTTACAGTCTTTGAGGATTCAGTACATGGTAATCTGGCTCTAAAACAGGAACATTATGGTGAAAGGACCTTGGGGGAGCAAAGATGCTTAGTTCATGGCATCCAGGAAGCAGAACAAGGGAGCAGTGCCAGAGGAGCAGGGGTCAAGGTCCAGATATAATCCTCAAGGCCACACCTCCATGACCCATTTAGCCATACCCAGAGGCATGCTCCACCAATCCCCAAATGGATCCCAAAGCCAGTAAAATTGATATCACACCCTCACCACCACAGCAAGAGAAAATGGGAGTTGAGTAATCAGCCACCAGAGCAATTAACACAAGTGTGCCCTGTAGGGGAGATGAACATAGAAACAGAAACAGTACCTAATGAACATGTCAATTGGTTAAAGCGATTTCCAGTGGGATGTTAAAAGTGCCCACTGACCTTTGTTAGCTTGGAGCTGATTATTTTTATTCATTAAATTCAACAAAATTAAAAACCCAGTTCCTCAGTGGCACTGGCCATATTTCAAGTGCTTGCAAGACACTTGTGGCTACTTCATGAAAGAGCACAGAACTGTAAAGAGCATTTTCACCACCAGAGAAACCTCTGCTGAACTGCCCTCATCAGAGATCAGTCAGGGAGGTACTCGGAGGTAGATGGCAATGCCCATAAGGTCACAGTAAAGCACAGCTTACAGAGTGGACCTCAGCTTAGCAACGTGATTGCCTAAGGGCCTGTTAGAAATGAAGCTTCTCAGGTCCTGCCCAGACCCCTGAATCTGAATCTCTGGGAGTAAGGACTAGAATCTGTTTTCTTAAAAAAAAAAACCTTATTTTTAAGTGATACTTAATAACTGAACATATTCGTGGAGTACAGTGTGATGTTTCAGTGCCTGCTTATATTGTGTGTTGATCACCTTAGGGTACTTAGCATATCACCTCAGACATTTATGATTTCTTTGTGATGAGAGCATAAAAAATCTCCTACAGTTATTGAAAAATGGATGAATAGAAAAAGGAGATGTGGCATACACAATGGAATATTATTCATCCACAAAAAAGAATGACAGTCTCTCATTTACGATAACTTGGATGGAACTGGAGGACATTGTGGTCAATGAAATAGGCCAGGCAGAGAAAGACAAAAGCTGCATGGCCTCATGCATATGCAGAATCTAAAACAGTTGATTCTCATGGCGAGAGAGTAGAATGTAAGTTATCAGAGGCCAGGAAGGGTAAGGGGGAGGTAGGAATGGAAACAAATGAGTCAAAAGGTACAAAGCTACTGTTAGGAGGAATGAACCGTGTGTTCCATGGCACACGAAGGGAGCTATAGTAACAATTTTGTAGTGTATAACAATTTGTGTTTTAACAACTCTTCTGTCTAGATGATTCTTACGTATGTAGATATTAAGAAGTATGAAACTAAACAAGCTTTAGTAATGAAATCATGACAGAGTTGAGGGCAGAGTTAAGAGAAACAGCAAAGGACGGTGAGACAGAAGCTAGCGAGGGGAAGCAAAATGAATGGGATACACAGAGCCTAGGAATCCAGGCTCTTAGGCAGCGAAGGACAAGGACACAGCCACTTCAGAGCTAGGACAAAGCAGGAAGGAAGGGCAGAATCTGACAACCTCCCTCAGCCCTCCTCCTCCTGCGCCCTATGATTTTTGAAAAATGAGTCTCTATTGACTAAAAGCCACGAAGCAAAGGAGCCTCCAGCGCCCAGGGTGAGCAGGAGGGGTGGAGTGTGGACCTGGCAAGGGTGGTGGGTGGGCAAATAGAATCCAATTGGCTCACATGGTTTTCGTGTGTTAGTCATACTTTTAAAAAATCCAATTTGATATATAAATGGTTAACTACTGACACAAAAAATACTAGTTATAATGTTCTGGGGGAACCGAGTTCTGTAAGCAATGAGATCTTACCACATAAATTTAAGAAGAGAAACAACCTCTATCCACCTTGCTTCCCTCCCTCTCTCCCTCCCTCACTTCCTCCCTCCCTCCCTCCCTTCCTTCCTTTTTTCCTTTCCTCCTTCCTTCCCCCTTCCTCTTCCCTCTCCTGTTCTTTCTCTCCCTTGTCTTCCCCCTCCCATCTTCTTGCCTCTCCCTCTCCCTGTCTTTCTTTCCTCTCCCTACTCCCTAGCCATTTCTGTATTATGTAACAATATTATAGTAAATAAAGCATTGTATCCTGTCTTTTTCATTTAAAGTTATGTTTTGAACATTTCCTTGTGTCATTAAGGATTTGCTGAAAACATGTTTTTTAGTGTCTGTGCAGATGGTTTAAAGATGGTTTTTATTGTACACTATCTCAAATCCTTTTGGGAAGTAGGTGGTGCATAATGCATAAATTATAGATGGAAAGCAAATGGTTCTTAATTTTACCTTCAACCTCCAAAGTGCAGTAGCTCTTTGTGGATTTGTTTCTCCAAAGCCACAAGGACCAGAGTGACAGCGATGAGGACCCAAAGGGAGGCACTGGGTCGGGAGGGTATGAACAGGGAAAGGGGTTCATGGTCAGGCCATGACCATGTGGCCTGGCCAAACAAGTTTGCTGGCACCAGCAGAGGGTCAAGGTCCCCATTAGTTCCAACTGTGACATCTCATGCAAGTCTACTGCCCCAATTTGTAGAGACTGATTGCCTCCAATGTCACATCCTGGTCTCAGGCACCATCACTGTCCCCAGGGAGACAGCAATCTCCTCTCCATAATGATCACCTCTTTTCATCCTGGCCTCCAACACCCTGTTCTCCAAGGGCAGCTAGTGGTCTGTCAAAGGCTGAGTGATATTTCTGCCCCCTGCTTATTACCCTTTTCGTGGCTAATATTGTTCCCTCTGCTCAGGTGCCGCCCCATTCTGATCTCATCTCTGTTCACTGTACCCCCTGGTCACCCTACGCAGTTTAAGATTCCTGAATGGCTGTTCCTTGGACCCATCAAGCCCACTCCTACCTACCCAAAGGCTTTTCCAGCTGCTGTTCCCTCTTCTGCAAGTGCTGTTCCCTCAGACATCCTCATAGCTCCTACCTCCACTTCCTTCCATCCCTGCTGAAATGTGTCTGATTCAAGAAACCTTCGCTGATCCCCTTCTATTAAGAGACCCCGCCAGCCTCACTTCCTGTACCTTATCAATGTGGTGCTTATCCCAGACAGTCTTGGCAGGGACTGATTTAATTATCAGCCTCTGTCTGCACTAGGGCAGGCATTCCATGATAGCAGGATCTTTGTTTTATTCATTGCTGGGTTCTCTACATCTTAGAGTGAATCTTAGCAGGTGCTCATTAAAATAGTCTCTGTAAGAAACTGATAAATATTGTATGAATAAGTGAATGAATAAATGAAGGACAACTTTCTGGGGAAAGTGGGTCCTCGGTCGAATGAGCACGAACATTGCCCTTAGTGCCTGACCCGGTAGTTTGATGCTTAGCCCATGCTTAGGGCCTGGATATTTTACACAAAGGCCATGATGATGTCACTCCCTCTGTCACCCACCTGCCCATTCCCTGGGGACACCCCCCAACAGACTCTGCTAGCATCTCTTTGGCTCTCGGCATCTGTTGTAATTCTTCTCCTCCTCATGCTTGCCCTGTCTGGTCCTCCTCCTGGCCCACTCTGAGGTCTGTGAGCCCCATCTGCAGCACACAGGTCATGGCGGTAACCACCCTTCCTGGTTTCATGGCCTTTAATGGCTTATAATGCACTCAGTGGCTCATGATTGCCTATACCTCTATAGTCCTGAAAGTGGGTGCTTGGGTCTTTGTTTCAGTATCCACACAAATCACACAATCTATTGAGCACCCCTTCTTGTGAGGACTTGGGGATAGGAATAAAACAGGCAGAGATGGTTTCTTTTCTCATCAAGCTCTAAATATGGCAGGTCAGACAGACATAGAAGAATAATAGGATAGAGATTTACTAAAATTCCAATGATTCTAATTGCTGGGAGGTTGACAGGTAATACTTATCCAATATACATGCATAGTTTATATCACTGAATCCTCATAGCCCTCCTTCTGTGAACCTAGTAAGTGTCCTTCTCTATGATTTTTCCCAAGATCAAATGAACCAGTGACTACTGGAGCTGTATTTAAACCCAGGTAAACCATCACAGTTTATGTTCTAACCATTAGGATACTTGGACTCCTGGCTTGCTTGGCTGGGACTCTTGTTCCCTAAACAGGACAGCATGTATATTGTATTAAATATTATAGATAATCTATAAATGACAAAGTATCCAGGAGAATGTGTGCAAGTTAAATACAAATATTACACTGTTTTACGTAAGGGACTTGAGGACCAGGAAATTTCAGTGTCTGCAAAGGTCCTGCCACCGAACCCCTGTGGACACTCAGGATGACTGTAAGTGTGTGTATTTATTTAACTTATATACAAGTGAGTATGAACAAGTTGTCCCAAGTAAATGGGTGACTTGCCCCAGATTCTGCAGTTCATCTGTAAACAAAGCTGGAATTAAGGTCCAGGATCTGATTCCAGCTGGTGCCCCTTTTCCTCCAGCTCTGGCACCCCTGGCCCTTGGAAATCCTTTGCAGGATTGATGGGAGCAGAGCTTCCTTGCTCTCGGGCACTGCGGTACACATGCTGTCCTCATGTTACAAGCATTAATTCGTTAATTGAGAAAAATCTGACCCCAGAGCACCTGGCAGTGCAGCTGGTATTATTGCATCCATTACTCAACATCCCACTCAGAACCAGCCTCCTCCCAGATCCCCTCCTGTAATCCAGGCAGGAGAAACAGTCTCCAGCCACTGGGCTGTGCCAACTACTGTAGGATCCTGTTCAGCCCTGTCATCTCCTGTCCACATGCTGGGCAGCGGGGGGCATCTTTGTCGTGTTCACCTCACTGGAAGGGCTGGCACAGTGTATGATCCCCCTCAGCACCGTGGATCCTCCATCTGAAGGCTGTGCTGCACTCGCTGATGGTGGAAATCTGCTCTAATGAGAACATAGCTCAGGACCTGACTGCCAGACTGAGGAACGAGCAGAGAGGCAGAGCCGATGTCTTGGGAGTCGACTGTGAATTAGTAAGCAGAGAGACAGCGCTGAGTCCAATACGTCTTCATGGGCGATAACACGACTGGATTTGCATCTAATCTTCCAACTGCCTAGGCATTGCAAGGGGAATTCTACAATTTTATTTTATATTCTATACATTATGGTTGTATTTTTCTGTTATATGTTTTATTACATGTTTACATAAGTATATGTGCATGTGTGAATATATACACGTATTTTCTGGGTCATTAATTAATTAAAGTAGAGAGTTTCAAAGTCTGTGTCAGTGGATAAACTTGCAAGGGAATTTAAAATTTTTAAAGCAGTCATAGAACCCTGGCACTTCCAGCTTACTGACTGTGTTCAGGTCCTTCAAGCCCTTGGGACCCCTGGCTTCCCATCTACACAGTGGGCATCATCACTGTCCCTGTTTGAGGATGCACCTAGGCATATGAAGGACTCTGGGTCACTGGAGCCTCACCTTACTTTCCTGTGTGGTCCTCCAGGGTTTGTGCATACCATGGAGAGGAGCCTGAGGATATCAAGAGGGAGGAGAGGAGGGATGGGCCACACGGTTCTTCCTGGGGCAGGGTATTCTGACACAGGTGCACACAGAACTGAGACAAAGCTGACTTTGCTTCTGTGTAGTCACACAGGGCGCAGGAACCAAAGGCAATGGTGAGACTGCTTAGCCGTCTTCCAGAGAGGGGCGGAAAGGAGTGGAAAGGAGGTCTTGTTAGGACCAACACTACTGAGTCCACCAGAAGAAAACAACTTTGCCTTTTGACACAACTTCCAGGAAAGCATTTTCAGTGAACACTAGATGAACAATTTCTTTACCCCAGGGACTGAGTGGCACAGGCATCATGGGTATATAGAAGGGCTGAAATTCTCTCTGCCCTTGAGGAAGAGATTGAATGTGTGTGCAGAGCAGATGATGCACATTGTCTTTTGAAACACTAAGTTTGATCTCTATCATTTGGTTAAATGGCTAAGCCAAGGTGAGTTGGAGCTTGATTCTCTTCCTTGCCAGAGGAGCAGAAGCATAACTAGGCAATAATGCTCCTCCCACCCCCAACACATCCTTGAGTGTAACCAATGGAAAGGGTGGCTCAGCTCCTGCTCACCAGAATTCTCTGAAACAGATCATGACAACTCATCCATTAAGTGAAGGCTCTCTGTGCTATGGAGATTGCAAATTCACTCTGTTCCACCTCACCTTACAGCCTGTGATGTTAGACAGCATGGCTTCTTAGCTGTCAAACCCTGTACCAGCTGGAGACAACAGAATCTCTCTCCACCTCACTCCCCTTCTTATAAATCAGTGTTTCAAAAAGTGCAAGTCTGAAATTCGCTTCTCAGTTTTTCACTATTCTATGCCTTGGTCTGAATAGTTTCCTTTAGCTGAGTGACTAACAATGCAGTAATAATAATTATAGCAGCAGCAACAGTAACAATCACTATTATATGTGAATCCTTTACTATGAAACAAGAGCTCTTCCCAGAACTTTACAGTGTTAATTTTTATAATCCTCACAATCATTCAGTGAGGCTGATGCTCTTATTTTACCTTCATCCTCATTTTAAAGATGAGGAAACTGAGGCATAAAAGGATGGAAGTGATTTGCCCAAGATCACATGATGGGTTGTCTCCCAAGCCTACTCTTAGCTACTAAGGCACAAGTCTCTGAATTGGTGGGGTCAGTGAACAGGGGATGGCAGGGTGACACAGAAAAGAGCAGGAAAAAATAAGGAGAGAGGAGACTATCTCAGTAGTTTATGCTTCACTAGGTTACTAGTGCCTTTCTCCTGGTTGTGTGGCAGTTCAGAACTGCGAACTTGTGACTCACTTGGGAAGATCTGCCACTATCTGCCTCCTCTATTCGGGGGCTGAACTCACACTTATGTGGTAGCCCACCTCCTTTCTCACCAGCTGGTGTTTGTTGGTGTTGCTTCTCCTACTACATCTTGATGATTTCTGAGGTGGCATCTAGTTCCAGGTGTTACTTGACATATTCTTCACTTTGAGAGTCCTTGCTAAAAGTACAAAACCCCCAGTGTCCATTTCCCTTTTGAGGCAAGTGCTTCCGGTCCCCGAAGGCTGAGTGGTTGTGATCTCTGCTGGAAGTACATTCCCACTTCTGCTGGGACCTAGGTGCCTTCTCAGGGATGACTCTCTGAGTTGTGCTTAATGCCTGTGTTCTCCAGGGACTCCACTGCCTGCTCTTGCTCTGTTTATGCCATCTCTAGCAATGTCCCAGGGCTTTAGATCATTTCAAGGAAAGTCAATTACTGAATGGCAAATTTAGCAAACTGGCCTTGGAAAACTGGTTGTTGTTGAACTGCAATTTAGTCTGCTGGGGTCTGGCCTGGGATAGCAATCTTGCAGCTGGACTTAGTAGTGAGGAGTGTGGAGAGCCTTGGGGAAGGGGATTGTCTCAATCCTCTTCTCAGAATCACCACGTCAAAGCAAGTTCTTGAGACATTACTAAACTGAATTGCTCTCCTCAGATACCACTTGCGCAGCCTCCATCAATAATTTTACAGCCCCGACAGCCGCACCACAAAGCGGGTGGCTTGTTGTTGCTGTCATGCCATCTGTTTTTCTCCATCAGGCTTACTGTGTGTGCCTGGGAGACTCAGGCAGAAGGAGTCCTCTCTGGTCATCGCCTCTCCACTCTCTGGGCACTGCTGAAAGTGGAGTTCTGCAAGTCTCACCTGGTTAAGTGGTCACTGGGGACATTGATGGTGCTAGCCATGCCTCCCTCTGCACCTTAGCCTGTTAGGATGCTGGAGCACCTTCCCCTCTGCATCTCTGTGCCTGCCCCATTCTTTAACAATGAATTTAAAGCTGAGCAGTATCCTAGCCTCCCCAAGTGACCCTCAGGCCTGGGAATTTGGCTTCAGAATTCCTTAAGAACCCCCTGGCTTGTGCTCTCAATGTATTACCCATGTAGTCTTTTGTTCTTCATCCATCCTCATTTCCAGCCTTGACCTGCACTCTTTCTGTGCACCCACAGCCAGCACTCATTCTGCTTTCTACAGCTGTCTATCCCTTCCCCAGGGCCAGCAGTGAAACTCTTCTGCAGCCTTCTCTGTCCCTGTGAAAGGCAGACCCTCCTTGCTGGTGCTCAGGCCTCGTGAGCTGATCCTCACACCCACAACCAATCTTCTAGCAAGTCATATTGGCTTCACCTCTAGACTACACTCAAAATCAACTACTTGTCTTCCTGCCCTGTGTTTACATCCTTGTCTAAGCCACCATTGTGAATAGCTGGATGGTTGTAACAGCTTCTTAAAGGTTTTCCTTGATTCTATGCTTGCTCCTTGGAGCAGGTGGACTTTTAATAAAAATGGCATGTCCTGTCTGCCTTCTGCTTACAGCCATCCAAAGGAGAACACAGAATTCCTGCCTTGATCTACATGATTATACATCACCCAACTCCTGATGTTCCTGCCATATTTCCATCACTCCAAACTCAGAATGTTCTTGGAATTATCTCAACCCTTGTCACCACAAGGGTTTTGTGTTGTTGCTTCTTTCTGGTGTAACCTTCTCCTACATTCCTTCCATACTTCATTTAAGTCTCTACTCACATGTCACCTTCTCTGAAAGCCCTCATTATTTCTTTTCCAGTCCCCTTCCATTGCTTATTGCCTTCCATGACCTTCTGACAAATGATATACTGAGGTTTCTGTCATTGTCTCTCTCCCTCCAAGACACCTCCACAAGAGTAGGGATTTTGTTTTATTCTCAGCTTTATTCCAGAGTCAGCAACAGTACTTGGCCCACAGCAGCTTCTTAGAGGACATGCTTGCTTTGAGAGGCAGGACAGCAGAGTGGTTAGGAGAGGAGGCTATGCAGCAAGCCCTTCAGAGTTCTAATCCTAGCTCCACTGGCTAACATCTGATCATCTTAGGCAAGTTACTAAACCTCTCTATGCTTCGGGTTCCTTCATCCACAGACACATAATAATGCCCCATGAATTTGGGGGGAGGATGCGATGAGTTACTACTTGTGGAACATTTAGACCAGTGCCCAATACATGTTTCCTGTGCTCTGTGAAGATGTGTCCTTATCATGTGGCAATAAATCTCTTTATTGTACACTGAAAGATGTCTGTCCTCCTGGCTGGACCTCATAAGAGCTAGACCCTTCTCTGTGGGCTAATTGCCTTATGCCTGGCATGGTGCCTGCTGCACAGGAGATACTGAGTATATACATAGTGAATGGATGTTGAAGGAAGGTAAGGCAGACCTAAGTTATTTAACTACTCCTCTGCATTGCAAAATGCTCTGGGAATACTTTGGAAGGAATTCAAATAACCTTCTCATCTAGATGGTGGCAGATTGTTGACAGCAGTGTTTTTTACAGTTTTGTCCTCCACCTGGGAATTTGGCATGCTTCCTCGGGGCTGTGCTATTTCTCCTAAGTTGCTGGCCAAACTTGAAGCCACTCAACACCACTTGAAGCTCACTGTCCACTCTTCCTGGCCCTGACAATCATTTCTCCAGGCTGAAGCAGCAGTTAATTCAAGGTAGCAATTAAGCAGAACCAAACTGCTCTTTAAATACCATAAACGATTTAATGGAATAGCTTTCATCTGCCCAACAGAATTAATCCCCAGAGCTAGAAAAATGCTCCAAGAGCATGTATGTGTCTTTATAGCTTTTTTCTTCTTTTGAAATAAATGGAAAGATTCCATTTTAACTTTTTACTGTGAAAGCTTTCCAGCACACTCAATAATAGAGAGCAGCATCTGTTGAAACCTCTGCACCCAAAACCCACCCAACAACTGTACACATATTGCCAAACATGTTTCATCTAAACCCCCAGCTCCCTTTTTCCCCCATTCTTGGCTGGAGTTTGCCAGAGCGAATCTCAGATATCATATCTTTCTACTGCAAACATAAAAGACAAAGACCTTTCTTACTCTACAGTGTTACAGTACCATTATCACATCCAGAAGACCAACAGCAATTCTCTGATAGCTTTCAATACTCAGTTCTCACTCAGCTCTCTGAAATGGGAGGTTGGGAAAGATGTGCCACAGGTTTTATTGAAACAAAACCTGACATCCATCTCTTTGCTGAATGCATACACATCTTCTGACATCCATCTCCTTGAGGAATGTGTCCTCTTTTCAGGCATCTGTTCTCTGTTTCCTATCTGGTGGGGCTGTTCGCTTTTCCCATGGCAGATACTTCCCTGGGTCACTTCTCTCCTGCTTAAAGGAGTCGGTTTTCTTCACATGGGTCATAGAAGAGGCTGGGAATACTGTAGGTACTCTCCTGGTAGAAGAATAGCTCCTCTAAATCATCCTTCAGGACGGAGAGGATTTTGCAAAGACGTGTGTGGCTCAGTGAGGGAGAGAAACATGAATGTCTCTCTCGCTAGCTAGCCAGAAGTGCAAGGTCAACAGCCGATCATTCCAACAGCAGACCCCATTGCCAGGGCACCTCAAGGTACCATTTGTGTCAGTCTGTTTAGATCTGTCTGTCTGCCTGCCTGCACTTCATCCATCTGTTGTTCTGATTGTCTGTCCATTATGCCATCCACCCATGTAGACAGAGATGTTCACTGTCTTAATCTATTTAAATAATTGCCCTAAACTGCCTATTGGCACACATAATTCATCCCATTACCAATAATTTCCCACAGGCCTTTGGGTTTTGCTTTACTGAAGCCTGCAGAATCCCAGTCTCCTGGAAAATTCTCTTGCTCATCAGACATACTCGATAATTTATTTGCTTGATTTATTGTTGCTCATTCTCTCTGGACTGTAAACTCCAAGAAAACAGGAATTTTGGTCCATTTTGTTCCCTGTTGTATCCTCAGATTCTGGTTTAAGGCCTAGAATATGGTAGATATTCAGTACATATTTGATAAATGAGTGAATGAATAAATAATTTCCTATCGTCTCCATTTTGCAGAGGAAGAGCTGAAGCTTGGGGTGATTAAGGAACTTGCCCAGCATCAAGTATCTGCAAAGGAGAAATGTTGAGCTTTAAACACAGATCCATACACTACATAAGCCTGATGCTGTAACAGATCGCTGCATTACCTCCAGAAAGTTAGATATTCCATGGCAGATAGTATACTTCAATTGCATTAAAAAATATTTGACTTATTGATGTTGTTATCTTTCCCCATATCATGCAGGAATTTGCATGTCTTGGTTAGAAGCAGGAAAGTTGATTTGGTCATAATATGACTATGAGAAGATATGTAATGAAATTAACCTAGAGGCAACAGACCTTGGGGATGTGTATTTTAGGGGATGTGGTGGCCCATTTACTAGAAGTTCTCATTTGTTCAATTGATCAGATACTTATTGAGCAGCTATTATATTTTTGTGTACTCCACTGGTATTAGGAACATAACCTTGAACAAGACAAAGAGGCTGGACTCTGTGGTTGCAAGTTGACTATTAACAAAATATTGGGCCACCATGAATGTGTGTAAATATGTATTACATTTAGATAAAAATTTTTTCATACTCAACTAATCACTTTAACAAATTGCTTAATTTATTATTAAACTAATCTCTAATCAATTTAATTATTTAACTCAGTTTAAAATGAATCATTTGTGCTGATCAATTTTTAATAATTAAAAAATTTTAGTATGATTTTCCAAAATTTGGAGGAAAATCTGAGATCCAATTTTTAAATTTTACTTTTTGAGCATAATTGCCATCTTGCTGGTTAAAAAAAAATGAAATGTTGGGAATTTCATATGATGGGACTTAATCATTTTATTTGACTGCAAGCTAAAATAGTGGACCATCCTGTTTAATTCTGGGTCTCAAATACTGGAAATCATACTATAGTATAATTTGGGGCTATAGTGAGGTATATCCTTAACATGTAATCATTATGTGTGGTAGGGTTGCTTTTGGAAGACAATGTGAGGAGCTGGGCAGATGACATGAAATATCACTCTTAAAAAGATCACGTATTTATCAGACCAGTAAAATGCTAATGTAGCCTGATTAAATATATTAACAGAACCAAAGGAAGCATCAACCACAAAGAGATGAGCAGGAGATTACATAGCCTTAGAGACAAGGGAAAGGGAAGTGCCTACTGGCATACTCAGCTGTCCTGTTAAAGAGAAATTATGATCAATAGAATTTTTCTTTATCTTTGGGATATAATTAGCAGGCAGTAAAAATTTCAGAGTTCAATGAAATGAATTTTGATAATTATATATAACTATTAAAAACAAGACATAGTAAATTTCTTTTGACCCAGAAAATTCTGTCAAGCCCTTATGCACTCAGTACTCAACTCTTTCACTCTCCCAGACAACCACTTGCTGATATTTTTCATTTGGAATAATTTATCCTGTATATCTCCTTCTGAGACTTCTCTCACTAAATAAACTGTTTGTGAGATTCATCCATGTTGTTGTTTATGAGACTCATCCAAGTTTGATTTTTTGCATTGCTGAGTAGTAGTCCGTTGTATGAATATTCTACAATATGTTGACCTGTTTTCCTGTTTGTAATTGACCAATAGGTTTCTTTGATTGTGGGAAATCTACTCATAACAAAATTTACCATTTGAACCATTTTAAGTGGCATTAAGCACGTTCACAGTTTATGTAACCATTACTGCTGTGCATTTACAGAAGTTTTCATCATTCCAAATAGAAACTCTTTACCCATTAAAATTTCCATTTTTTCCCCCTTTCCTCCCAGTTTCTGGAGACCTTTATTCTACTTTAAATAAATCTGCCTACTATAAATCTGACTACTTTAGACACCTCATATAAGTGGAATCATGTATTATTTGTCTTTTTGTGATTGAATTATTTCAGTTATAACTTTTCAAGGTTCATCTATGTTGTAGCCTCTGTCAAAATTTCATTCCCTTTTAAGGCTGAACAGCGTTCCATTGTATGTATATACCATGTTTTGTTTATTCACTCACTCTATGATGGGCATTCAGGCTCTTTGTACCTATGGCTATTTTGAATAATGTTGCTATGAACATTAGTATGCAAATATCTGTTTGAATCCCTCCCTTCAACTGGCATATACTCAGAAATGGAATTATTGAAAGATGTAGTAAATGTTTAATTTTTTTGTGGAAGCACCAAACTGTTTTCCACAGTTGCTATAGCATTTTATATACTGCCTTAGTTACTTTCTTGTGGCTGGGTGAAATATTTTGGCTCTCATTTCAGTCCATGGTCAGCCTATTCCAAAGCAGAAATGCAAGGGCATAGCAGAGGAAAGCTATTCATCCCATGGCAGCCAGGAAGCAGAGAGAAGGGACAATCAGGGACAAGAATACACTTTTCCAGTTATGGCCCTACTAACCCAGCTCCAACCTTCCATCCACATCCCCAGGCCCTACTTCCTAATTGCATACCCAGCTACCGAACTCATCAGTGAAATGAATCCTCTGAAGAGTACAGCACCCCCATGATTCAATCGCCCTCAAAATATGAGACTTCAAGAGGACATTTTAGAGCTAAACCACGGCACCATACACAAGGATTCTATCCAATTTCTCCATATTCTTTCCAATACTTGTTCTCCTTTCCACTCTCTCCCTTCCTTCTTCCCTACCTCCTTTCTCTCTGTCTTTCTCACATTGTGACTGATAAGAGCCATTCTGATGGGTATGAAATGGTATCTCATTGTAATTTTGATTTGCACTTTCCCTGTTTGTTCCTGATGTGTGTTTATGTGCTAACCAGTCATTTTCATATCTTTGGAGAAAAGTTTATTTAAATCCCTTATTTGCTTTTGCATTGGGTTGTTTTTATTGTTGAGTTGTGAGAGCTTTTTATACATTTTAAGTATTAATCCTTTACCAGAAATATAGATTACTAATATTATCTCCTATCTTGTGAGTTCTTTTCACTCTTTTGATAGCTTCCTTTTATGTGCAGAGATTTTTAATTTTAATGAAAACTCTTTTATTATTTGTGATTTTGGTGTCATAGCCAAGGAACCATACCTAATCCAATATCATGAAAAGTTTTCCTATGATTCCTCTAAGGGTTTTAACTCTTACACTTAGGTGTTTAATTCATTTCAAACCTTTCATTTTGTTTTGATGTATGATATAACATAAGGGGCCAACTTAATTTTTTGCATGTAAGACTTCTGGTTTTTTCCAGAACCATTTGTTAAAAAGATTGTCATTTCTGCACTGAATAATCTTACTTTTATTTTTGAAAATTGACAATACATGTGAGGATTTACTTCTACACTATATTTTATCTGTTGATCTTTATGGCAGTTCTCATGAAAGTAACAGAATTTTTATTATTGTAGCAAGTTTTGAAATCAGAAAATATGAATCTCCAAATTTTGTTATTTTTTCCTTTTGTTCTTTCTTTTTCAAGATTGTATTGGTTACTCAGAGTTTCTTGAGAATCTATAAGAATTTTAAGATAAGTTTTTCTATTTCTTAGAAAAATTAATGAGATTTTTATTGGGACTACATTGAATTTGTGAATTGGTTCAGGTAGTATTTTCATTTTAATATTAATTCTTGAAATCCATGGGCTATCTTTGCTCTTATTTATGTCTTTAATTTCTTTTAGCAATGTGTTGTAATTTTCAATGTGAGCTTCTACTCCTTGATTTATTTTATTCCTTAACATTTTGTTCTTTTTGATCCTATCATGAATGGAATTATTTTCTTATTTTTTTGCATTAGATTATTCAATGGCAGTGTTTAGGCATGCAAACTGACTTTTGGTGTTGATTTTTGTTTTTTAACTTTGATGGATTTGTTTATTAGCTCTAATATTTTTTGATGTGGAATCTTTAGTATTTTGCGTTTTATCATGCTATATGTGAACCGAAGGAATTTTATCTCACTTGAATTTGAATATTAAAGGCAAAACAGTTAAACACTGCTTTTTTCCTTCCCAGTTGCTTTGGCTAGAACTTCCTATACCTTGTTGAATAGAAACGAAAACAAGAGCTCTTGTCTTGTTCCTGATTTTAGGGGAAAAGCTTTCCATCTTTCACCATTGTGATGTTAGAGGTTGGTATTTCACTTAAGGCCTTTATCATCCCGAGGTGATCAATTGATTTTGTATTAGTATGACCATCATTAGTGTGGAAGTAGGTTCAGAGGGTTAAAGACAATACCTTTGGTTATTTTGTTTCTGTTGGCACAATAGTGCTCCTGAAGTTTGCAGCATGTTTTACTGAGGATAGGTGAGATTATTCTTTTTTATTTTTATTTTGTTTTAAAGAGAATAAAGACAAGCAAAATAAAATGAGCAAAGCCAATCAAAACAAAGCAGTGTAAGTGATACGGAACTTCAAAACAATACAAAATCAACAATAGTTACCATAATGCCTCTTGTTATCCTCAAAATAGCTGTAGATACCTTCAGACATAGTAAAAATCAAACAAAACGGAACAGTATAGAACCAATAAAAACAAAATGATGAATGCAATAAAGGACTTCAAAACAAGACAATAGTAAATCCAAATTGGCTACCATAATATATCTTGCTGTCTTTGAAGTAGCTGCCCATGCTATCAGATATAACAAAATCAATCACAACAAAACAGAATAAAACCCAACCCAACAAGACAATGAAAACGATACAGGACTTTAAAACAAGACAATAAGGAATTAAAAATGGCTGCCACATTCAGAAGGAGATCCCCCATAGATGCCACATTGTGTATCATGAATAGATGATCGGACCACTAGCCCTAGACCTGCAAAGTCAGTGAAACACCAAACACCACAAGCATCCAATTGCATTTCGCCTCAATAGCTATTGTTGCAGCCTGTGTTTCTCTGGACTGGCTGGTTGCTTTTGGTGGGGAGAGGGGTTGGCTCTTCTTGTTTCCCAGTCCTCTCACCAGAAGGGGCTGGGGTCTGGCTGTCCCCGAGTGGCAGCTGTCCACGCATGGTGCTGTTTCACAGGGAGGTCTTGCTTCTTGTTGGCTTCTAATTCTCTTCCTCCACAGTCCTCGAATTCTATGAGGTACACACACTAAAACAGCATCAAGTAGCATTTAGTTCCAGTTTTCCACAGGGAGAATTTTATTTCTTGCACAAAATTATTTTTAAAAACTAAATCTGATTATAGCAATTAAAGCATCTCAGTCTGATGATACTGTATCTCTAACACTGTCATTTTTTAAAAGAGAGAACAGATTTTTGTTTCAGTATTTTTTTATTTTAAAAAGCAAAACAGAAAAACAGGTAGAAGTAATATACACATATAACTGAATGTATGTATAAGTATGCAAGACAGATAACTATACTACTAATCCTCCGCTAGTTTATCAGAAAGAATAGTTCGTGTTGTCATTGTTTGATTGTCTGATCATTTTTTATACCTAGCTCTTGTGACTTGAACAACTGCTTCTAAGATAATAATGTGTTTCAGTATTTTTAACAAACCACAGTATCTAGATTTTAATGGTATTGTCTTATCTTATTTGTATTTAATTTATCTTCTATTTCTGGCAAATACTACAGATTTTCCACTTATTTTTATGTATGAAATAATTATAAAGATAAAAAATTTTTAAAAGTGAGTGTATTCAAGTAATAGCTGAGGGTTGATATTTAAAAAGTTATGAAAATGTATTGTGTTGATTAAGGTTTCAATTTCTAGTATCAGAAGAGAGTTTGAAGCAAGTTTTTTTCCTAACAAATGAACAGGGCTTTGCACTAGGGATAGAGATATGATCAATAGATATGAATGTTGATGATGGCCCACTTTCCCTAAACTTAGTGAGAAAGAAAGAGGAGGCCCCCGAGATGAAGAGGAATAAACTGCCATGACTTTTTAATCTCCACTCTGACTTTTATGTGTGCCCACTCAGTGAAGCTCAGCATTTGGATTAGTGAGTGACTACAGAGCAGCAGTGGTGGGATGGGATGTGTGTGCATCCTACTGTCGCTGGGTGCTTTGGATTGTTGGTCATCTGAGCAAAATCCACACTTGTTAGTGGTGGCTGTGATGTCTGGAGTGGGGCTGCCCAAGCATGTAAAACCAGTACTTAAAATTCCATGATTCTGAAAGCCAATCACGTTCTTACATTTCAACATATAATTGTTATCTCTTTAATTCTCATATAAAATTTAAAACATTGAAAAGCAACTTTACATTTAAGGAAGACTTATAAGTGTGAGCTATCTAAAAACTATCAGATGACTGAGGGAAAAATACTTGCTGTAAAGAGGTTACAAATATTTGGGGGCTTGAACACTCTCCTCACAAAGGGATAGTCCAGGAGTCCCTTATCAAAGCAGTAAACACTTGTATCAGTGAATATATCAAAAAGTCATGGAGGTGACACCTAAATGACTGAAATTTGAGAAATATGAAGCAAGACCATCTGTTGCTGTGAGATGAATGCATTTTCCAACTTATCTTGATGTTGCTGAATATTTGACTCACGTAACTCCTCTAGCTCTGAATGCCTAATCATCACATGACCTTTGAATAGTTCTTGACCATTGACAGCCAGAGAGAACACTGGTCACGTCGAGTTAGAGAAATTCAATCTATGTGATAATGATTTTTTCATTGAAAACTATGCAGTTGACTTTTGGGTTTTAAACATCAATCTTGAGAACTTGGGTAATGTGAACATGCAAGTGAAAATGGATCAATTTGTTGGAGGGTTGGCAGAACTGAATGTTCACCATGCAAAGCTGAAGTGTGTAGGGGGGACTTCAGGGTCAGCATTCAGGTAACCACTGGCTTTCCTTTGTCCTCTATGTACCCTGCCTGGGATTGAGATGAATTCACAAGGCAGCTCTATGACAGACCAGCTGGAGCCTGGTTCAGTGCAGAGAGCCATTTAGGGCCATCTGATGCATCTTTCAGGTAACTGCTAATGTGTCCTTATCCTCTTTCTCTAAAATAACCAATAGTGAACTCATAATGAGGAATTATGAAATGGTTAGTGATTAAGGATAGCTACATGATTTTGGAAAACCACTTGGTTGGAAATTTACTTCTATGGTTTTATTCAAATATTGATAACTTTCTTTGTATGTGTTACAATTCCTTTCTTTTTCTCTCCCCTGTCATTTTTGTTTCCTCTTTTCCTCCTCCTCTTCCTTCTTTCTCCCTCCTTTTCTTTCCTTCTGCAGATACTCACTGAGTACTACCTTGTGTTCCATCCCATACTGGGGCAAAGGATCAAATAGCCAGATAGCCACTAGTGTTTTGGACTTTATAACCTAGTAGAGAGGGGAGAGAGATACATATTAGTAGTAATACTGATTATTGCTAATTTTTGCTGAGTGAGATCTGTGTACTAGACACTATTCCTAGAGCTTTGTATATGTTGACTTATTTAGCTTCACAGTAATGATTTGAGAAAGGTATTTGTATTACACAATTTACAAATAAGGAAAGTGAAGTCCAAAGAGGTTATGTAAGCCAAGCATGGTGGCGCACATCTTTAACCCCAGCACTCTGGAGGCTGAGGTAGGAGGAGCATTGTGAGTTTGAGGATGGCTTGAACTACGACGTGAGCGCAAGGCCAGCCTGAGCTACATAGTGTGACCCTGCCTCAAAAAACTGGGGCTGGGAGTTTGGCTCAGTGGCCTAAACTTGCCTGAGATCACACAGCTAGAAAATGGAGAACTCCAGAAGTCCAGTTCCTGAATCCACATTCTGAAACATTTACCATACACAGCATGGAAAGGACCATAAAAGGAGAAATGTAGGGTGCCACAGGATCTTAGGGGATCATAGGAAATGCTATGTAATCCTAGGAGAGAGGCATTGTGTGGTGCAATGAGGGTGACAATGATGTGATTGGGAGAGAGAACTCTAGAAGTTATAGGGAAAGGATATGAGAACTTATTGAACAAGCAAAACACATCACAAGATGGCGATTTCCATGTCCTCAGGGAGTCTTCCAGCTAATAGTCACACTGCCTGGGAGGAGAGAGGAACAAGATTGCACTTTGGAGAAGTTTCCTTTGGTTATTTTCATGACATCCTGGCCCCTTATGACACTTAAAGGATGCTGACCTTTTTTGCATGACAGTACACCAAACAGTCCTGCGTAACACCCTGCATTTCCTGTGTGCTTGCACTTTCTCTGTAGAGCCAACTCCTGTAGGCCAAGCCTCATGATATAGGAAGTCATCCTGCAGACACAAGCCAAGTCTTTCTGCCTGGTGGGATTAAGGAATGGAGTTCCTAGAGGTGGTGGCTTCTGGAGAGTGAATAGGATTTTGTGTGCCACAGCAATGATGAGAAAGAGAAGAGGGAGTGAAAACACCTGGGATTATGTAAGGACATTGGGCCTTTGCATCTGCAGGTTCTGTGTCTGTGGTTTCATCCAAGTATGGATTAAAATATCTGAAAAAACTATTATATCTGTACTGAATGTGTACAGACTTTCTTGTCCATATTCCCTAAACAATATAGTATAACGAACACTTAGCATTTGTACTGGACTAGGTATTATAAGTGTGCTAATTGGTTACCCACTGCTCTGACAATATACCTGACATAAATAACTCAAAAAGAAAAAGGTTTATTTTGGCTCACAGTTTCAGAGACTTCAGTCCATGGTTGCTTGGTCCTGGTTTGGACCATTGCATCATGATGGAAACAAGTGGCAAAGTAAAACTGCTCACTTCATGTAGGCCAGGAACCGAAAAGTGGGAAAGGTGTCTTAATTCCTCTTCAAAGACACACATGCACTTCTTCCAACCAGGCTCCACTGCCTAAATGAGACATCACCACCTAGCAGTGTCATGGGTTTGTGCCCAAGCCTTTAGTACATCATTTTTAGGGAGTATTTTCATTCCAAACTATAATAATAAATAACCTAGAGATTATTTAAAGTCTACAGGAGAAAGCAATGTGCATAGTTTATATACAAACAGCATACTATTTTATGTAAAGAACATAAACATGCTTGGAGTTTTCCAGGAACCTGTACCCCACAGATCCTGAGGAGACTCTGGCATGTCTGGGTAGGAACAGAGCCAGAAGTAAGAAACAGGCTGGAGGGATGCTCAGAAGGCAGAAAATGCAGGATCTTGTAAGATTGATCCTGACTTTTGGAATTCCTTTGGGAAGACACTATGTGGTAATTATGATTTGCATTACTCAACATTTTCCATCCACCAGGGACTGTACCATTTTCAATAGTTTATTAATTTCCAAGAGCAGTCAGAGAATGGGTTTTGTTATCCACTCCATTTTACAGGTCAGGAAACTGAGGCACTGAGAGATTAAGAAACTTGCTCACAGCCACTCATCCAGTAGGTGCTTGAACTGAGCTTGGATTCCAAAGTTCTGATTCTTGAGTTGGCACATTTACTTTTCATGCAGTCAGGGTCCACCAGGAGCTGGAGGTCCCTGTCCTACACTGGTCAGCTTCCTGCCTGCTTATCTAGCTCTCTCTCACCTTCATCTTGAACTCGCTGAGCAGCTGAAATTTCCATCCTTTGCAATTTGGTTTCAGAGTGCGTATGACTGAGCTGAGATGAATTTGAGTTTAATCTTGCATGCCTAACGAACTCACAGAGGTATCTCAGAAATTCTCCTGCTTCTATTAGTGAGATAGTGTGTATGGCTTATTTCCACTGACAGGCAGTTTTATCATTATTTTTAAAGCAGGGACTTGTCTCAAATAGTGCAGGTGGTGTCAAAGGGAGAGATAACAAACCTCCTAGAATAAAATGTCAGTGCAGAAAAGGAGCTAAATATCAGTTAGTTCAGCCACTGCAGCACATAGGAAGGGAAAGGATTGTTTCTCTAGACCCTCTGTCATCTGTTGGCAACTGGCCACTCTGGTATCTGCTGAGTAGTGTGACTTGAGAAAATAGATGGTGACTTTGGGATGAGGGGCACCCGAATTTGAATTCTGTCTCTACTATCATTTTGGTAGTTGTAGGATCTTGGGCAAGGGGCTTTACCTTTCTGGAGCTAAAAATCCCTTTTTATAAAATGAGATAAGAGAATTTCATTTTCAGGGAAGTTATCAATATTAAGTGCTTATCACAATGTCTGGGGCACAGTAGGCTCTCAATAAACAGTTTCCTGTTTGCACAAGCAAAGGTAGAAAAGGGAGAAGGTGGCGGCCTGAGATTGGGAGCTTATCCCCTTGCAGGAGAGGTGGGCCTGCAAACGTGTACTCCTGGCCGGAATAAGACATACTCATAATGTTACAGATGGAGAGAAAAGGCAGGGCTGATGCTGCTTGGGAAGTGAAGGGTGGCTCCGTATAGGTGCTCAGGTTTGATGTAGTTTGTCTCCCAAAGATTCATATTTTTGAGGCTTGGTCTCCAGTGTGGTAATGCGGGAGGTGATGAGACCTAAGAACTCAAGGTTCATAGGTCACTGGAGGAGCAGTCCTTAGAGGGGATCTAGGTAGCTCTCACAGGATCCTTGAGCCTTTGTGAAAGTGATTTGTTCAAATAGTGATTCCTGAATTGCTCTCCAGCTTCTTGTTTGGTATATGATCTCTCATTTCTCGTTTCTGCTCCTGTTGTTTGGCCCTTCCAGAAATGGAATCAATGGAGCTGCCTGATCTTGAGTTTTCAGTCTCCAAAACTGTGAGACAAACAAACTTCTTTTCTAAATAAAATAGTTTGCTCAGGTATTTCATTATAGTAGCAAAAATGGACTAATCCAATAGGTAAAATTTATCTAGGGTCTTGAAGGATAGGTAGGAGTTTATCATGTAGGTGTCAAAGAAAAGATTTCCAAGTAGAGGAGGTAGGACAATGATTATAATGACACAATGACAATAACAAAGAAGAAAAATGGGAGTTGCAAACTCCTTGGCAATTGATTCAGCAGGCTGAGTCCTGTCCATGAATATGTTTCCAATAAATAATTAAAACGTTTAAATTTGAATGCCTGTTCTTTCCAGTTCCTCACAAACCCCACTGTACCTTGGATCTCACACCTGGCTTGGTTTAAAGCCCTCTGTTACTTGCTCAATATCTGAGCCATTTGAGTTTAGAATCCCCCAGGACATTGTGGTGAAGGCTACAGACTTTGGGATAAAAGAGACCTAGATGTGAGTTCCAACTTCTCCATGTATTCATGTAAAGTATATAAAATAGTGATTGTGTTTGTGCTATGCAGTTTATATTATAAGATGGAAATTTAGTACCTGGCTGTAAAATTTGCACCAAGTGATTGTACTTTGGTGCTTATAGTGAATTCCGTGTTGTGTTTCACTCCCAAATTCTCAACATGGCAAGAAGGTTAGTTTAGGTCTTTCAAAAAGTAGATGCCAAGAGATGTATGATGGACTGAATGTTCTGAATGTTTGTCTATCCAAAAACTTATGCTGACATTCAACCCCCAAGGTAATGGTATTAGGTGGCAGGTGCCTAGGTCACTAGTTGGAGCCCTCTGGAATAGGCTTAGTGCCCTTATAAAAGTGAACTCAGAGATTTCCCTTACCCTCTTTTGGCCAAGGGAGGATACAAATGAGAAATCAGCCATCTGCAACCTGGCAGAGGGTCCTCATCAGAATCCAACCACTGTGACATTTTCATGTCAGACTTCTAGCCAATGTGTGCTGTTTCATCCACCCACTGTCTGGTACTTTCTTATATAGCAGTCCAAACTGACTAAGACTAGATATGAGAGATTTACTTGATGAGAACTTCCTGTAAAAGACAAAGGGGAAGGGGCAGGCATCAGCGGGGAGAGATTTTACCCATGCATATTTGACATCTATGAAAAGAGACAGGGAAGGATGAATAGGGCAGGAAAAACCTCAGATCATGATGTGGCTCTAGGAAAGTTTCCTCCACACTCATGGGGACACCCAAACTGACAGCTGCCCATTAGCAGAATCCTGAAGCAATAGAAGGGGGCTCAGACTTGGTAGTCCTCTTGACACTCCATACTCAGGGGTCAGCCACTGACTAGAGCAGCCCAGGGAAGCATGGAATGCTGCCATAGATACAAAGCATGATAGTTGGAATCCACTAGTCAGTTTTGCTAGCAATACCTGACCAGTGTAGTTTCATGGTTTCTACAGCCTCTGTAACTCCTTGTTCAATGTAATTGAATTGTCTTTGCAAGCTTTAGACTCAGTGCTCTGATAATTTCATTTAATTGAAGTTCAGAAGAAAATTTGACAGCTCATAGGTAATCTTTAAGTTATTAAAACCAAGACATGGAGGAACTGGTTCACAATTCATTCAAGTAATTTTAGAAAACAGGTGAGCCTGCAGGTATAGCTGGACCCAGGGGCTTGAATGATGTGATGACCATTTGTTTTCTCTCTCTGTGATCTCATTTCTTCTTTCCTCAACATGATCTTCATTTTCACACAAGTTATCCCCTAATGGTGGTAAGATGATTATCAGCAATTCTAGGCTTCCATCTCATTCTCTCACTGATCAATGCATCAATTGTTTGATAACTAAATTACAGATTTTTAAAAACTGAGCTTCTAAAATGCCTTATGATGGAATGTCATCATCTTTCAGTTTACTGCCAGTGCCCTAGGTGTCAAGGAGGAATCATTGCCCTTGGGTTATCCGGTTTCAAGTTTAGGTCCTCTCCACTTTCCCAGCCCTGCCTTCTTATTTCCATTTAAAACCCTTGTAAGGTCACTGCAGGGCTGAGATCCAGAGCCCTGGAGCCAGACAACCTGTTTCTACTTTCTCTTTTTTACTAGCTGTGTGGCTTAGGGCAAACTCTTCAACCTCTCTGAGACTTGGTTACCTCATCCGTAAAGTAAGGAAGCAGTAGCGCTGCCTCTTAGAACTGTTGAGAGGAAACTGAGATAATACATGTAGAAAAAAGGTGTGAGAGAGTTGATAGTTAACTAAATAGCTACTATTATTATTGGTGAGTTGGGAAACAATGATATCAAGTCATTCCTTGGGAGAGATACGTATTTAGGCTAGAACTGCAATGCTTTAGGCTAAACATGATAAAACTTTTATAGAAACATCTCCAGTAACAGTTGGGCATGGTGACAGATGCCTGTTATCCTAGAACTGTGGGAAGCTGAGTCAGGGGGATTGTAAATTTGAGCCCCACCTGGGCAACTGATGGAGGCCTAGTCTCAAAAAGGCCTGGGGATATGGCTCAACGTGAAGGTCCTAGGTTCAATCTCCGTTGGTGTGCTAGGAAAAAAGCAAAAGCCAGAAAGGGAAAAAGGAAGGAAGGTTTACAGTAGAGACTGCAAGGAAGATGCAGAGTGACTCCCTCCCATATCCTTTCAATATGGTGCTTTGCCCAATGGGTACTGTGCAACTCTTTTCAGACAAATGAGAAATGATGCTCTGTGGAATAGAAAAAGAACTTGCTGTCTCCCAAGTCTAACGATTTCAGGTAAAAATGGGAGTGAAATTATAGCACAGAACCAAGCCTACACTGTGGCATCTTATTCTTTTAATCCCTCTCGTGAAGGCAGCTCATTTGTCAATAAAAAATTGGCAACACTTATGCAGACACACAGGGGAAGCACAAACACAGACTGCGTGGATGTGGAGGTGGGGATCCTTCTGTTGGCGGAAGGGCAGAGAAGGGTCTGCAGAGCTGATGTACAGGAATTGCAAAAACAATTAAGAGAGAGAGGCAAAGAGAATGTGGCTTGCATCAGCAGTCGTTGTTGACATGGTTGCCTGTTAACCTGGTAAAACAGCGTATTAGTCAGTTTTCTGTTGCTGTGAACAAATTCTGACATAAACAGCATAAGGAAGAAAGATTTATTTTGTCTCATGGTTTCAGAGTTTTCAGACTATGGTTGATTGACCCTGTCATTGCTGTGGTGAGGCAGAACATTACAGCAGAAGCACACAGTGGGACGAAGTTGCTCACCTTCTGTGATTAGGAAGCAAAAATAGAGAAAGAGGAGGGGCAAGGTCCTGATATCCCCTTCAAGGGCATACCCCCCAGTGACTAGGTTCCTTCAACAAAGTCCCACCTTCTGAAATTTCCACCACCTCCTAATAATATCTTTAACACAAGGGCTTATGAAGGACATTTAAGATCTAAACTATAAGAAATAGGGTCTCTCACTAAGGGAGGAACAAGTCTGGAAACTGAGAAGGAGTCAGAATTCCTACCAGTCTCTGTATTAGTAGCTTTTCTCACTTCTGAAAAATACTCAGCATCCTTCTTGACAAAAAAAAAATCCCTACAGAAAACTGGAATAGATGGTCTTCATCTCAATCTGATTAAAGCCACCTATGACAATCCAACAACCAACATCATATTAAGTTATCAAAAACTGAAAGACTTTGCTCTAAAATCAAGAACAAGACAAGGGTGCCCACTGTCACCATTCCTTTACAACTTAGTTCTGGAAATATTAGCCAAAGCAATTAGAGTAGAGAAAGAAATAAAAAGAATAAGGATAGAAAAGGAAGAAGTTAAATCATCATTATTTGCAGATGACATGATATTCTACATAGAAGACACCAAAAACTCCATCAAGAGAATTCTAGTGACATAACTGGATATAGACTCAACACTCAAAAATCAGTAGTATTCCTGTGAATGAATAGCAAACTCATTGAGAGAGGAATTACGGAAACCACACCTTTCACAATGGCATAAGAAATGAAATACTTAGGAGTAAAATCTAATGATGAAAGCTAACTATCTTTGCATTAAAAACTATAGTACTTTGAAACAAATTGAAGAGGATAGAAGAAAATGGGAAGAAATCTCTTGTTCTTGGGTAGAAAGAACAAATATAGTGAAAATGGCCATACTTCCAAAATTGTTATGTGGATTTAATGCCATCTCAATCAAAATACCATTAACATACATCACAGAATTAGAGAAAACTATATAAAATTTATTTGGAACCATAAGAGAACTAAATAGCAGAAGCAATTCTGGGCAACAAAGGCAAGTCAGGAGGCATCACAATCCCTGACTTGAATCATACCACAAAGCTACTGGGATAAAAACAGCATGGCACAAAACAAAACAAACAAAACAGACCTGAGGGTCAATAGAAGAGATTAGAAGATGCAGAAATAACTCCAAACAAACTTAGCCACCTTTCTTTGACAAAGGGGCCAAATACCATCACTAGAAGGAAGATAGCCTCTTCAATAAATAGTGCTGGCAAAACTGGCTTTCCACATGCCAAAGATTAAACTTAGACCTATATCTCTCACCATGTGCTAAACTAAAATCAAAATGGATCAAAGATCTACATATAGAAACAAAAGCTAAATTTGCTGGAAGATAGAATAAGTAGAACTCTTGAAGACAAAGGTGTAATCAAAGACTTTCTGAAACCCCAATTGCACAGGAAATGTTACAAAGAATCAACAACTGAGATCTTGTTATATTACAAATGTTTTGCACAGCAAAAGAAACTACCAACAGAGTGAAGAAACAACCTACAGAGTTGGAAAATTTTTTTCTGGTGGTTTCTCAGACAAAAGACTAATATCTATAATATATGAAGAACTAAAAAATGCCGGACCCCTCCCAATATAAAAACCTAATTAAAAAATGGACACTTGAAATGAATAGATACTTCTCACATGAAGAGGAACAGATAGCAAAAACTACACGAAAAAATGTTCAACATCATTGGTCATTCAAGAGATGCAAATTAAAACAAGTGCAATTCCATCTCACTTCAGAAAGAAAGGCTGTTATCAAGAAATCAACCAATAACAAATGCTGGCAGGGCTGTGGGAGAAAAAGGGACTCTTTTCCATTGTTGGTGGGAGTGTATGCTGGTGTAACTACTGTGAAAATCAGTGCAGATATTCCTCAAAAAACTAGGACTAGAGGACTCATTTGACCCAGCTAGTTCCCTGCTTGGTATCTTCCTAAAAGAATTAAAAACATCATACCACAGCGATATATGCACATCCATATTTATAGCAGCACAATTTGTAATGGTTAAGTTTTGGAAGGAGCCCTAATGCTCATCAATGGATGAATGTATAAAGATGTGTTTTTTATACAGTGGTATACTACTGTACCATAAAGAAGGATTTCTAAGTAAATAAATGCACTCTGAGACCATATTTTTAAGTAAAGTAAATCAGACACACGTTTAAATATTGCATTGTTTCTCTGGTGTGAGAAACTAAAATATAAATAAGGACCAAAATGTATAATAGATATTGGAAAATAGGAAGAAAATGTTCAAATGAGAAGGGGAGCAAAGGAGAGGGAAGGGAGAAAGGAAGGAAGGGAAAAGAAAAAAGAATAGAAGGAAAAATGGAAACAAAGCTTTTGTTAAAAAAAATAAGGGTTGAAGGCAAAGGAGGAGATTGGGGAAAAAAGGAGAATTAAGATATATTATGCATAGATACAAATTTCTTAGGATGACTGTGATCATTATGTGTATCTAAATTATACCAATAAAATTAAGTTAAAAATAACAACAACAGCAGCAGCAACAATAAAATGCCTGACACTCAAAGGTAAAGGAGGAAAATTCTATTGTACCTCACAGTTTGCATAGGTTTTAGTTCATCATTGGCTGGCTCCAAGACAGGGCAGCATGGCAAAGGGGAATCTCAGAAGAAAAACAGTTCATGATAAGCAGAAGGCAACAAGGCAGTGAAGTAGCGAAGGAGCAGCAGCAACCCTTCCCTCTTTCTGTCTCTTTGTAACCATCCAGGCTACATGCCCTTTTGGTGGTGCTACCCAAGCCCAGTGTGGGCCTTCCCATTATGCACACCCAAAACTATGCTAAACCAATCAGTACACTAATTTAGTAAACACACACTTAATCCCAGCATTACATACTATAGATCCAGCCACCTCTGAAAAGCCCTACCTATGACATACGAAGCTTTGAGGAGACATCTAGACACAAACCAGAAGAGCCTCCTTGCAAAGGGTAAAGGAGAGAAAGGAAAACATTTCTCCTTGTAAAATTCAAAGTAGTTTTATGACCTTCGAAAGCCAAACTCAAACTAATATAGTGTTGCTAAATAGAGACTCTCCTGCTGGTCTTCTATAATGAATAAATACCATTCATTTGTAATTAGCAGCACCCAGCTGCAGAAGGGCAATTAGAATGCTAACTCAATTAAAACAAGAGGTCCTCTTAAGAAAGCAAAACATCAAGGTTTTCTTGTATTTACCTTATGTATTTCTGAAAGAGTAGGAGCCTTTTATTGGCTCTTTTGTGATCTTATGCATGCTAGTGTGTGGGATATAAAGGTTTCCATGACACAGGGGGCATTGTCAGGAAGCTAATTGGACAGGTGACCTGGGGTAAAGAGTTACACCTTTCCTTCTGCACCCACAGGTTTCCATTCTCTATCTGTAAGCTTTATGTGCTCTTGAAATTGGAAAGTCTGGTTAAAGATGTATCTCACTGCAAATTTTGCTTTTGTTTCGTTAACCGTTTGTGATTTGTCCTTTCCTCTTCACAGAACAAACTCTAGTAATGGATTATGTGGGAAAGCTCTGATCCCTGAAGTTCTCAAAGCCCTCCTTTGGACAGCTTTGAGGAACTGGCTTCCCCAGGGGAGCAGAGATGAAGGCTAGTTGGGATGGAACTCTGCCTTCTATCCAAGGGGAGTAGGGGTGTCTGATGTTGACAGCATTGCTTATCTGTGGGGCAGAGTCGGGCTAGCTTTGGCAGCTGATTAATTACCCTTCAGCTACTGACATCAAAAGCTGCCAAAATTGGTATCCTTAAGTCTTTTCTCAATACTTTTGGGGAGACTGTTCCTTCAAATGGATGCACTTTTCAGATGCATGAGCTTTTTAAAGAACACATAGCTAGCATATGTCAAGAAGATCCTATAATCTTATTTTCACCCCTCATTTGATAGGCCCATCCTTTCTTTAGAATATATAGAGAAACTTCAATTTTGATGCAAGTATCATAAATTCTGAATTACTGTAAAAGCATCCGAATCAGTGAAGCACTATGGCAGTCATGGTGTGGCTAGTGAAGTGAGGGAAGAATGGGAAGAGTTTTTGATACAGGAAAATATAATTCCTGACCTGCTAGACATCAGATGTGCCAAGTTTGAGTTCTCCAAATATCAAAGAATAAATTCCAAGGGGCAAAAGAGGAAAAGAATAGGGTTTATTAAGAGAAAGCTCCTGAGACACAGGTCCCAAATGGGTAGCCACCCAGCCTCCTTGTCAGTGATAATTTATACAGCAAAATCACAACATGGGTGCAACATGGACCAAACTACAATCAACCTATAAGATTACAAGTATACTCACTTAGATAATATTGATCCAATAGGGAAATGAGTCAAGAAACAAGGGTACATGGAACGAACAAAGGAGTCCTTGGAGAGAGTGGGGAGTATGGCTCAGGTGTTCTGGTCACTTATCTGTGTGTCTGATGTCTATCTGGGTCCCCTGGACAAGGTGGTGCTGGTTACAGTATAATCTCAAGATACTGTTTATCTCCAGGGAGACACACAGGCCTGTCTATTGTTTTTCCATCCAGAGGTCTGACTTTCTCCAGATTTGTCTCTAGTCACTATTCTGATGTCTTTAAATTTTTTTTTTGTATCTGACTTCCTTGAAGGCCCAATCTCTCTGACTGTCTGTTAATTTCTATCTAACTCAGCCATCCATAATATTACGTTATTTCTTGGGGGTGGGGCACATTAGGCTGTGAGATGGATGCCAGGCAAGGACAAACGCTGTGTAGGTATCAGAGTTGAGCTCTAGTCCCACCTCTGCTCCTTACGAGCAAATGCTTTAGGAACTCAATTTAGCTCCCTGAGTCTCAGCTTCTTTGTTAACATAAGGCCAGTGCTCTGTCTGAAAGGCAGCTGTGAGAGTTGTGATTTACCTGGGACATAAAAGAAGGCTCACAAAATATCTGCAGTTATTGCAAGAGGTAGCCAGGCACACTGGCATGATCTGGAGTCAAAATGACCCATCATCAAAGGCTGATTACTCTATTAGCAGTGTGACTTTCAGTGATTTATCTCACTTTGCTGAGAGTTAGTTTCTTCATGTGCTATTCCATACTTCATAGTGCTGGTGGAGGAATAATTGAAACTGCATATTCACAAGCCTGCATAGGTACTCATGAACTTGACTTCCCTTATACACTGATTTTGGAGAAGCGAAGTAGAAGACTGGGACAGAAAGATGTGTCTTTGAATCTTGGGGAACTCTGTGACAAGTTTCTTTTACCTCTGTGAGTCCCAGTTTCCTCACCTGTGTGTGTGTGTGTGTGGGGGGGGGTTTAAAATATTAGTTTTGGCAAGGTTAAATGGAAAAATACAATTAGTATGTGGCACATAGCAATAAGAGCTGATATTCATTGAATGCTTGTTTATGCACTACCGTACCAAATAATGTACACATATTAATTTGTTAAATTTTCACAAAAACTTTTCTCAAAGTACAAAAAAGATTATATTTTAACCTATTTTATTTGGGGCTCTGAGAGTTATAACCAAGGTCATTTTCTAATGGTTAATGGGAACCAGAATAGCAGGCTGGTTCTGGAATCCAAACTCTCACCTTTGGGTTATGTGAGTTTATTTCCATTCTGAAATTGCTGAAGACTTGTAAATGGGATTAGAAAGGGGAAACAAAAAGGGCACATTGGGTCATAGTCCCATGAAGTAGATTCAGGAAGGTATTGCCTTCCTGGGGTGGCTAGGGAACAAAGTTTCTAAGACCAGTGCTGGAGATTGGACTCTGAATGGCCAGGACTAAGCATGGAGGCTTCCTACCTAATAGAGTCTCCTAGTTCAGATGATTGATCAGACGTCAAGGAGACCAGGTACAATAGCTTGAATTTTGCCCCTCAGAATTCAAGTGTTGGAAATGTAATCCCCAAAGCTAGTACTAGCATATGTTAATGGGATTTGGAGCTGGGACCTTTTGGAGATGATAGGGTCATGAAGGCTCTGCTCTCATGTATGGATTAATCCACCAATAGATGATTGGATCAGTGGATCAATGAACTATCAAAGGAGTGGATTTGTTATAAAAATGGGCTCTCTCTGACACAGTGTTACAGAATGATCTGCCTTGGGATTCTGCAGAGTCCTCTCACCAAGAAGCCATCACCAGATATAGACTTTTGCCCTTGGAAATACAAGAAATAAAATTTCTTTATAAATTGCACAGTCTTGAGTATTCTGCTATAAAGACAGAAAATGAGCTAAAACCATGTGTAGGGAGTAAGTTCCTTGGATCAGAGTAAGTTCAGAGTTGGGAGAGTAGTGTCAAGAATTTAGAGTCATCTTGCCCTGGGCTTCCAAAGACCAAGGCTCAAAGACCCTCAGAACTCTCCTCTCTTCTCCCAGGGGCAGGAGCAAATGAACGGTCTCTTAAGGAATCTGTTGGGGATAAATCTGAAACACCATCCTGAAAAAGTCCAATTGGCCTGGTTTGGGTAAACTGGGAAGGGTATGCTACTTTGACAGACATGTGCTCTGTAATAACCAGGAAAGGTTAGGTCAGGCTACTGTAACTCTTCCTCCCAACAGCTGCTGGTTTCTTACTCACGTCACAGTCCAAGTAAAGGTTGGGCAGTTCTGTTAGTAGGTGTTTTCTGAGGTGTGACTCAGGGACCCTGTCTCTTCATCATGTAACCCTTCCATTTTCATCATGGTTGCCATAGAAGGGGAAGACAAAGCATGGGTGGTTGTGTGGTATTATAATTGTTATTGTTATTACTTTGCTTAGAGGCAGCATGCATTACTTTTCTGCATCTCCCATTGGCAGAATACAGTCACATGCCCTCAACTTTACAGCAAAGGAGACTGGGAAATGTAGTCTCACTTTGTACCAAGGAAGAGAATATGGATGAAGAAAATATCCAACCATTTTCTGCCCCATCCACCAACACTGTCTGCAAGTGGGAGTGAAAAGCAATTGTTCTTTCTGAAAGGGAAGTCATGGCTCTGCTAGCAGAGCACAGGAACACTGACTAAGCAGAAGCAAGGTAAGGGAATCTAGTGAGGAACAGAGGTCAGGGGAGACTGACTAGAGGACAAACCATGAAAAAGCCAATAGTAGCTGTGAGGAGATAGGACTTAATTTAATAGAAACAGGGAGCCACAGGATTCAAGCAGGGATAGAGGTTCTGACATTAAAATAAATAAATAAATAAAGGTTCCAGTGATTTGCAGAGGGGAACAGGAGAGGAGGCTGACTAAAGTGTTCTCCTTTGCCCATCCTAGCTGAGGGGAGGTAATCTAAAGCTGACCCAAGCCCTCCTTTGGCTGCATGACTGCTAGTAAGCCTGACATCACAAACTAGGGGCTCACAAACACATGCTGTGTTTGACCTACAAAAAGATGCCATGGATTTATTATAACGTTTTGAAGCAGCCACCAGCATTTGTGAATTAGGAGCTTGGAACTCAGATGTATGGGTCTGCTTGGGTTGCCATGATCAAGCAAGCACCACTGACATTTCTTTTCTCGTAGCTCTGGATGTTGAAAGTCCAAGATCAAGGTGCTGGGGCCTTTACCCTTGGATCACAGACAGCTTTCTATTCTCCATGTCTGCATATGGCCTTTCGTCTGTGTGACTATGTCTTAGAAGGACACCTGTCTTATTGAATGAGGTCATCTGTTTGACCTCATTTAACCTTGATTATATCCTTAAAATGACCTATGTCCATGTATAGTCACCTTGGAGGTCAGAGTTTCAACATATTTATTTTGGGAGGGAGACATAGCTTAGTCCATACTCAAAATTTCAGCATTCCCTGAGCAAATGTTTATTGACCACTTATTGTACACTAGGCCCAGTTGTAGCTGCCTGGGATTCAGTGGTTAGAAAAAAACAGACCTTCTCTTTGTGGGGCTTATATCCTACAAATGACAAATGCTATGGTTAAAAAATAAAAATCAGAGCAGCAAAAGGTGTTCTCTAGAGCTAAAATCATGGGTGGGAAAATGAAAATATTCAGTGGGATTAGTTAGATTGAGTCTCATTGAAAGGGTAGAGATTAGAGCAAAGATTGGAAGGGAGTGAGTCAGTAAGCAATGAGTCTCTAGGGCAAAAGCTTGCAAGGAAGAAGGAACAACACTTGCAAAGGCCCTAAGATGGGACTGTGACTGGTGTGTAAATGCTCCTCTTGTGGGAATGCAGAGTGGCATGAGTAGAGTGAGAGTAGGAGTGGTAAGAAATGAGGCCACATAGATAACAGCAGTGTGGTCAGGGGAATAGATTATGGAGGGTCTTGTAAGCTATGGTCAGGATTTTGGCTTTTACTCTAAGTAAAATGTGAATGTTGCTTTCCTTTAAAAACCCAAGAGACTACTATACTGGACCCTAGTTTCCCCAGAGAAACAACAGGCTGGATTTCAGTATCAGCTATCTCGATGTTTGCTTCCATTTTACCACAGTTCCCTGTACCCTCTAGTAACCCCCATTCCAGCATGCTTAACTCTCTTGTATTTTCTCTACAGCTCCCGTAAGCATTTAAGGTTGTAATTCCTGTTTTTCAGACTAATGCATCTCAGGCAATGGCATCCTTAGGAATTGACTTCCCTTGAGTGAAAACTTGGCTTTGGCTTTCTGAGAAAACAAATGTATTAGGGAGGGCCCTGCAAGACTGGGTTGATGCTGGCTGGGTCACAAGTTGTTAGAAGCAAATTAAGTCTGGTGTAGAAAGATCTATCACGACCCCCAGCTTGTCAACTTGCCTCATACTCCAGAGACTCCTCCTACACTCTGTGTCTGGGAGCACCTGGTACTGATGTGGGACTTAATTAAAAGAACACCGCATACTTGCTTCCTCCATTGGGGATGGATGAGCTGAGCTGAGCTGGGTTGGGAAGAGGACACAGGGTTCCCCAGGCTCCCCAGCAAGTCTGTTGCACGATAATGTTGTCAGAGCTGGGACTGTAGGCACTCAGAAAACACCGTGGTTTAAGATGGACAGATCTTTAAAGTAGATGTGACTTCACATGGGGTAGTTCTGGTGTAAATTTTACCAAGGTGAAGGACCCGAAAGGACTTTTTGTTCTTATGATCCTGGGTCTAGGACCGGCCTCTTGGGCATTGGGATAAAGGCTGTAGCAGGGTGGAGGAATGATCATATTAGAAGAGATGAATCTGAACTACAAATGAGGTCAGATCCTCTGGTTCTCAGCAACTGTGTAAGGTAGGGAATTTTGCCTCCATTCCAGAGTAATGTTATACAAATGATTATTTAAATAAGATAATTTCCAAGACTTTAGTCAGTAGTTCTCAGCTGTGTCAGCTCTTTAGGATCACCTGGGAACTTTAAAAAACATTGATGACTTGGCCTCATCTCATTTTAAAACATCAGAAACTTTTGGGGTGCAGCATGGGCATCAATATTTCTTTAACTCCTGCATAATTCTAAAGCACAGCTGGGGTGAAAAATCTGTGCTTTGATCATTTAGATACCAACTTTGTGGGTTTAGCTATATCTGGTTTTATAGTAAGAATGCAAACAAATGTTCTCAAATGCTGGCGTTTATCATCCCCATGGAAGGCCACTGTGAGTCTAAAACTTATTCCATCCTCAGCAAGACTACCAAGTGCTAGAGGGCTGCAAAAGACTTACTTGCTCCTTGCTGACACTCTCTCTGGAGCTGAGAGAATTCTTCCTGTGAAAGTCAGCCTTGGTTAATCTGCTGGCCAGTGCTCCCTTGCGTCTCTGTGTGCTTGTCGCCAGAGGTGAGCCCTGTGCTTAGGGAAACACTGAGAAAAGGATGTGCCTGATACTCCTGTGAGAGTCCTTTCCTTCCTTCTCGTCTTTCTGCCCCCTGCTTCTTCCTTCTTTCTTCTTCTTTCCTTTTCTGTACCCCCTCTGCTCTTTTTTTCCCCTGGGCTCCATCTTTCCCCCTCCTCCCATCCCTTTTTCTCTCCTTTCTCTTCCTTGTCTTCCTCAAAATTCTCAGTAGCTTCTAAAATCTCCTGCGCCTTCTTCTCCATATATCCCCTTGGGGTTTGCACTTTCTGCTGCTCCTCTGCTCACATTGTACCCGCATCCCCAAACACATATCTGAGCAGGTCTCATTCCTGCTCTGAAACTCAGTGAAGGCTTCCTCTTTCTTAATTTCCACTTGTATAAATGGATATAATAAGAATACTTACCTCATTGAATCACTGTGAGTTGACATGAGTTAGATCTTGCAATGGTCTTTGGATGAATACATGGCAAACTAGAGGGTAGTTAGGAAATATTTCCCTGACGGTTTTCTTTCCTGCATGTAGTAAATGTTGAGTGCAGAGCCTCAGCCCCTTTGCCATTCCTGACCCCTACACACACACACACACACACACACACCTCAGAGTGAAAAAGCAAAGGAGGTTAAAGATTAAGACCCCGGCAGTAAAAAAGGGAGACACGGCAGCTAATTTCCTTTTTCTGCCTCTTGGCTCCAAGCTTTTTTCTGTAAGATGATGAAGGTGTCACGGGGACATTTCGGCATTGTTACTCAGAAGACACTGTGGACTAGGAAATCACCTTGCTAACCTCCCATCACATGTCATTTTTCCAGGAATCCCAGCTTCTTGTACTTCTCCACAATGCCAACTTGAAGAGTGAGCTATGGTGTCCTTCTCTTCCCTTGGGCCTAGAGTGTGGGGCAGAAGTCAGCAGTCCATTCATCTAGGGCTCCAAATCTTTTCTTGTCTAGGCTGGTGACTGGAGCAATTTGTATTTCTGAGAATAGTTTGCCCAAGGCAAGAACCAGCCTCCTATCTCTCCCTTGTCATTTGGAGATAAATAAATAATAAGGACAGAGTTGTCACACAGCACACTAACTGAAGCAAGCATCTTCCAGCTTGGGGTGGGAAGCAGGGAGAATGGTGAATTCAGGGATGAGAAGTGACTGAGAATCTGCATCCTAAGGAACATACATGTGGATTTCATGTGAGGCTACAAAGGACTCCTTCTTGGGTGCTGTGTGTTATCCTTTATGTCATTTGATTCTCCCAATACAAGTTAGGAAATGTTATCCATATTTAAGTAAGTATAATGGAAACCCAGAAAAATGAGGTGACTTGCCCAGAGTCACACAATTCATAAATGGCAGATATGCTATTATAACCTAAATCTAATCCTTTTTTCCTGCCTGCATCCTTCCTTTTCTCCTTCCCTCTCTCCCTTACTGTCTTCTCTCTCTCTCTCTCTCTCTCTCTCTCTCTCTCTCTCTCTCTTGCCCTCCTCCCTCTCTCTCTCTGTCTCTGTCTCTGTCTGTTTCTCTCTCATTCTCTCTGCATTTCATACAGCCAGAAGAGATGTATAACAGAATGACCTGCCATCTTTGGTCATAAAATTATTGAGCTATTTAGGGGCAGCCTCCACTACCACTACAACCAGCGGCTTTTACTGAGCATTTGTTACATGTACTGTACACGGAGCTAAGCACTTCATTCATATCACTGCCTTTCATCCTAACATCACTGCTATGAAATTGACATTGTTAAATCCACTTTACATCTTTGGAAACTGAAGCTGAAAACGGTGACTTAACCAAGGCTATGCCCATCTAGATTCTTTCCTTGTCCCATGGGCTGGGAGATTTGGGGGAATATAATTTTACCTCTGACTGGGAGGTCTCTTATCAAAGGCCAGGAAGTATACCAGAGTATCTGACAAAACAGTGGTTCTTACACCATTTTACATCATGTTTCTACCCCTCACCCAGGTATCTCTGGGGATAAGCAGATACCTGCGAGGAGTTCACAGCCAAGACAGCCAGAGCTGCTTCTCTCTTATCTGTTCCACAAACTGGGCTCTGCAGTCCCTGAAGCTGGGGAAGGCACTCTTTAGTGTGGACTGATGGCAAGTAGGAGTCTAATAGCTCTGTTTCAAATCCCTGTTCTCCAATTACTAGCTGAGAATCTGACCTTGAGAAAACCAAGTAAGCCTTTTTACCTCAGTTTCTTCAACTGTGTATTACAGGTTCTCCATAGAAGCAGAAACCATAAGACATACATAGATAAAGAAAGGTTTTTTTATGTGGAATCAACTTATGTGATTAGGGAGGCTAAGAAGTCTCTCAGTCTACCATCTTCAAGCTGGAGTTCCAGGAGAGTCAGGACTGTAGCTCCAGTCTAAGCCCCAAGGCCCAAGAATCAAAGAAGACAAAGGTGTTCAATTACCCAAGAACCAGAAAATCTGATGTCTATGGGCAGAAGTTGGGTATTACAACTCAAAAGGCAAAAGTATGAATTTGTCCTTTCTCTTTTTTATGCTCACTGGGGAGGTCACCTGGTCCATGCAGTCTACCAATTCAAATGTTCTTCTCTTCCTGGAGCACCTTCACTGGCATATCCAGCATTAATTCTTACCAACTCTCAGGGTACCCCAATTCCAGTCAAATTGACTCATAAAATTCACCATTGGGCAGAAGCCATGTTGGGTCTGAGAGGAGTACAACAAGAAACCAATTTGCCCTTCCAGTAAGCCAGGCAAACCATGTGGGGTCCAGGAAGAGAGAAACAAGTTTGCCCTTCCTGTGTGTTAGTAGAAGCCATTCTGGGTCTGGGAGGAATATGACAAGAAGCCAATTGGCCCTTCTCATAAGCTGCTTAAACCATGTGGCATCCAGAAAGAGAGAACCCAGTTCACCCTTCCCTTGAGCTGACAGGTGCATGGGCTGAGCATCAAGAAGTCACTCCCATATCCCCATAACGAATTGACTGGTTCAGAGGACAGGTTGAGTTAATAGCAACTGAGGTACAAAAACAACTAAAGGCTTGTATTGTTTGATTGACTTTGCAGGCCTAAGGCCAGTATTCTGAGCATCTATTAGGAGGATAGCAATATAGCAAATATGGGAGATTTCCTTCTGTCTTGTTTTTGAAATCCAATATTGTTTTCACTGTTTAGTTCATGTTTTGTTTTCTTTAATGTTCTCCTTTGATTGGTATTATTTTGTTTTGTTTTATTTGATTTTAGTATGTCTGATGGTATGGACAACTGTTGTGACAATAAGATATATTATGGTAGCCATTGTCGATTTCCTATTATCCTGTTTTGAAGTTTTGTACTACTTTCACTGTTTTGTTTTGATTGGCTTTATTCTGTTTTATTTTGTTAAGTTTTATTCTCTTTAAAACTAAAAAAAAATTCACTATCACAAGCTGTACAATGCAGAGGATAATAATGGAACCCACCCTCTGGGGTTTTTTGGAAAATTAAATGTAACAGTAATGCAACTGATTAGCCCAAAGTATAGTAAATGCCAATAAATACTAGTCGCTCTCCTCCTATATGCTTTGCTTTAGTTAATCCAAACTGTTTCTTGGAAAAATTATCATTTTCCAAGAAGAATGGGAAAGGTTTGGAAATATTTAGTCATCTATCTCATCAGCTAGCCAGCTGGCCAACTATTGTTTGGTCATGTATTTACTATGTACTGGATGCCATGCCTGGGGTTTGAGTTGTAAGAGTGAAATGAGGTGGGATAAAGAATGTTCTATGCTATGTATTTATGCAACCATCACGCATGAATGCAGGATGCATGTATCCATCCAACCACCCAACAGTTATTAACTGAGTACTTCCCATGTGTACACAACAGTGTGCAGGGACCATTTTGTGTACTTCACAATATACTGGGTTGGTTCCTGATTCTGCACCCCATTCCCACAGCAATTGGGTCTTATAGGCCTTCTTAATCCTGGCACTAGTGCACTACGTGTCCACATGGGTACAGGGAAACCAGATACCTGCACTTGACTTACTTCTAGTTGAGAGGTGAGGTGTCTGTTTCTCTAGTGGTTACAGATGAAGACCTCTCTACAGGCACTCCCATAATAGCTCATTTTTTATATTAGGCTGTATTATGCACCTTTGTTCTTCTTCTAAATGCCTTTCTGAATATAGGAAAACACATCCTTAATACAAAACAAGAGGCATCTTCAATGAGCAGGGACACATGAGGACTGATATGTGATATTCACCATACTTCAGAATTTAGTAACAACTTTCATGAGCTCTTTCTGTCTGTGACTCCCCACTCCTGTATGTAGATGCATATGTATGTCAATGACACAGCTATATGTAGTTTGTATACCTATAAACACTGTGTGAATGTATGTGCAAGTGTGCATAGAATCGGGGTGTATGTATGTTTGAACACCTGAGTGAATATATTTGAATATATGAGTGTGGATGTCACATTCATGGATTGATATAAAGTGTGTGCTTTCACTTGAACTCACTTGTGTATGATGTGGAATACTTGAGCAGCTGCATATATGAGTGTGAAAAAGATACTGCTCATTGTTCACATGTCTATTATTCTCTTTTTCTATGATAGTAGACTTTTGTTAGGTTCATAGCTTCTCAGAATAAACACTGATCTCTGAGTCCCCTTGCAGTGAGGAATGCCCATGTGGTAAGGTTTTGGTCGATGAGTGTGAGCAAAAGTGATGAAAACAACCACTGGATCTTGCTTCCAAAGGCCAGGGGTGAGCTGACCACATTCCTCCTCTTTCACCCCTCTCACTGAAGGGAAAGAAGTTGGAGACAGCCATTGTGAACCACACAGTCAAAGGTAACGTAGTATCTGGAAGAGCTCCGGGAAGGAAGGATCCTGGGTCACAAGCCTTCTGGGACCTCCTTACTATCCCTGAACTGCTTATTAAAGGTTGTTTCACAAGATAATATTTATCTTTGATATAAACTACCTTCATTTGACTCTTGTTTATGGCAGCTACAGCAGATACACTCAGTTAAATATTAATACAACAGGCACATGTACATAGTTGTGGTATAGTTAATTTCCCCCCTGGGTAATTTTAATATCTCAAATTAGATACCTGTATATTATCTGGTTGAAAATCTCTAGCTGCAAACTGTTTTTTTGTTTGTTTTTTGTTTTTTGTTTTTCTTACCAGGGATCACACTCACAACTCGCTCCAGGCAGGCACTTATGCCACTGAGCTACATCCCCGGCCCCCTGGCTGCAGTCTTACAAACTATATGGCTTCTTTGGAGAAAGAGCTGAAGTTTCAGTGCTGAAGACTCAGCAGTATGATTGTTTGAGATGCTTAGGAAAATCAAAAAGAGAGTCTTCTAGTTAGAGGTCAGACCACTGCCTGGGTGACTTTGAACAAGTCCTACTTATCTGTCATCTGGCTTTGGCTTCTTCCCATCAGAAGGAGGGAAAAGGACTATATTATCCCTAATAACCCTTCTTAGTTCAGAGTTTTCATGATAGCAACTTCTGCATTAGTAGGACTTTTCTTGACTTCCAGCCCTTGGAGGCACTTATTAGATTTCTATGAAGACATTCTCATCAGGAAAATAAACCCATACTAATGCTCCAGGTTGAAGGCTATGCAAGAGAAGGTCAGCATCCAGTCAGATCCACAGAGACCAACACACCTTTGATTTCTGGTGCCATAAATAAAGTTTTTAGGACTTTCAGGTACTTGGCTGCCTTGCCAAAGATTGTAGAACAGGCATGAATTTGCTCCACAGTACCTAGGTGAAAAAGTTTCACATTTATTCATTTTTCTAACTCAAATTAAATCTGGCTCTGAAACTCCACCTACATAGCTGATGAAATGCATGATATCTGTCATCACTGGGATGCCTCCTCTACTTCCTGGGATTGTGTCAAATTGTGGAGCTTATTTCAGTTCCTGGAGGGGCTTAGTACCCAGTTGTACATTTTAGGAGATGCTCCCCACTGTGACTGAGTGGAGCAGTGGTTTAGATAGCAGGATTTCTGTACAACCTTTAAGGTCATTCTTCTTGGTGATCACACTTAGCTTCCTTACCTCACCACATTGGAGGTTTTCTTCCTTCAGAAAACTGCAAGGGAGATGAACACAGACTTTCAGCACTTACAGAATTTGCTCTTCTCTACTCTCTTATCCTAAGATCTCTACTTCTTTTCCATTTAACATCACTAACTCTTCTGCACCAACTCCAGCTTAGCTCCAGTGTCAGTCTAACCTGCCAAATACAGACTGGGATAGGGGCTTTGTTGAGAAGGACTTTTGTAATCCAAAGAAATTTTCACTATCACCACTTTTGCAAAATTGGCCTAGACCTTCAACCGGCATTGTTGCAGAAAAATATAACTTGAGCCACATATGTAATTTAAAGCTTTCTGGTAGCTACAACAAAACAAAGTAGAAGCAATTTGTATTAATATATTTTTGTTTAACTCAATATATTCAAAATATTACCTTCTAACATGCAATTAATATAACATTATTAGTGTTATTTTCCAACCACTTTTGGTATAAGTCATTGAAAGCTGGTGTGTATTTAACACTCACAGCACATTATCTTTGAAGGATTCATATATCAACACTTGATAGCCACATGTGGCTAGTGGCTACCGTATTGGAAGGTGAAATTTTACAACCATAAAAGGAAAACAAAAATATGTCTCTTCATCTAGGAGATGAAGGGAAGCAAATTCCTTTTTCATCTTTTTTTTTCCTCGAGCTGAGAAACAAGACAGAAATTAATATCTCCATAGATTATCTTGACACTTTGGGTTGCAGACAAGTCACTCAAAATAACTTAAGCAAATGAGGAACAGCTTTGGAAAGATTCTTGGGAGTCTCACGGAGCCAAGGAAGGGGAAATATATCTTTTCAGGGGCCAGAAAGTGAGTGGCATCAGATGCTTTCTGTTTCAGTATCTGTGTTTCTTTGGGGGCATCGCCTTCGCTGCTTTGCTCAGGCCAATAGTTGTCTCCTGTTTTTCTGTACTAAGAGTTAACTTTCTCTCTCAGAGATGGTCTTTCTCTGTTCTCCTCCTTGGAGAGCAGAGTGATTTGCCCAAGCATGGCCCCTGGTCCTGCATTTACATGTTGTACAAGTCTAGTATTTACAACTAACCAACCCAATTTCCCAGCAAGTGCTAATTCCAGATTTGTAGAGGAAGATTTTGTTTGGCTCACTTCAGCCAATAATTTAGCTCCTCTTGGCCAGGATTATTCCTCATCCACTCAACCTTGTCTAAGGTGAAGCAGAATTACTTGCAATGGAAAGATCTGTATCATACCACCCCTGTGACGAGGAGAGCGTTCTTAGAGAACAAGGGAATGGACTGGTGAGTCTCCACAAACATCTTCAATGATGAGAAAAGAGTTGGAATGCTAAATGCCTATAGCTGCTTTTTCTGTGACTAATAAAAATCCAGGGAGATATGAAATGGACTCCAGATTTTTGTGTTGGGCAAAAAATTGTGACTTGTATACATTTATGCTCATTGCAGCATTATTTTCAACAGGCAAAATGTGGAAGCCATCCAGAGCTCCACTGGGCTAAGGAATGGGTAAACAACATGTTGCAATGCACTTAAATGCAATGGAATACTACTGAGCATTAAATAGGAGAGAAATTCTGACACCTGCTACAATATGGATGGTTTTAGGGGACATTACACTATCTGCAATATGTCAACCCCACAGAACAAAAAAGACTGTGTGATTCTACTTACATAAGCTATCTAGAGGAGTTATAAGAGAGCAAGATGGCCATTCCCAGGACCTGGGGGAGAGGAAAGTGAGGAACTGTTTAATAAGGACAGTGTTTCAATCTGAGATGATGGAAAAATTTTGAAAATAGATGCTGAAAATGATGGCATAACAATATGAATGTACTTAATGCCACCGAACTGTGCACTTAAAAGGGGTTAAGATGATAAATTTAATGTATGTGTATTTACCTCAATTTTTAAAAATGTCAGCTTGACTCCTGGGTTTATTTTAAAGAGCTAGTTATTGGTTACAGGAATTAGGGAACATCAAATCCATTTCTTTTAAGATTTTCTCCAGTCTCACAGAAGAAGGTGTTCCTGGATCTCATTTGAGGTAATTAAATCTTCTTTGCTCCTGTTAAATTATATAAAGTTCTTTTCTTTTCCTTTCTCTCTCTCTCTTTTTTTTTTTTTGCTCCAATTCTAAGGTTTATTTATAAATACACAGGAAGTGCTAGGGATAATATAGTATTTTGCACTGTAGGCATAACCAAAGCACAACTGTGGTCAGAATGTGCTTTACTGGAAAGAAGAAAATATATTAAGTTATAAACCTTTGCAATCTTTTTCTGCTCCAGACCTATTTGCTCACACTCTTTTCTTGTGTAGACTCCAGGTGAAGGGAGAGAAAGAAAAATGGAAGGATCCAGAGCAGGGAGGGAAGGGAAGAACAGAAAGACTGAAGGCTTGATTTATGAGGAAAGTTTTTAGGGAGCAGGGAAGAGGGAAAGACAGGCAGACTGGAAAAAGGAGTTTTGAACTTTCTTGTGTAAGATGCAGGTTTTTCTCCCTTGTCATTTTCAACAGAAATTGCAGCAGGGATGTAAATTGCCTTTCCATTACTATTTATTTGAGTGTCATAAGGAGATGAGGTAAGGCACAAGGTGGCAAGGCTGTATATGGGTCACATTTGCATGCTCAGGGTCTAGAATGCTATCTTACCACTGAGGATGCACCAGTTGCATTTAGTAGAGGAAGGAATTCAAGGCACCATCACAAGGGTCTTGTCCTAATCAGCTCCTTTCTTTCCCAAAGCACCACCCCAGAACCTTGCAAAAGACCCAGATGAAAGGAGCAAAAAGATTTCTCCTCCTGAGGAGAATCCTGCAGCAATTACCACTTTATGTCATTCTGGAGCTCTGTGAAAGAGCTGAAGCAGGAAAGATAATGGCGGTGACAGAAATTACACTGAGAATAGCTGTATATCACTTCATTTAGTACAAGGGGAAGTCAAAATGTTCATAAAAGTCCATTTGGTCTGAAAGCAAATAATTCAAGTCATTCAAACTCGGTCTTGTTGGACCGTAAAGCCGCTGGCGATATTTCGTATAAAGGACTCTATAGAAAAATAAATTATATTTATTGAATTGAACTTCAAGTAATAACCCTGCCACCTACTCCCTTTTTTTTCTGACCCTCCATGTCCTATGAATTTTGATGAATTTCAAAAAAAGTCTATGGCAACATAATCACTTAAACAAAAAGCTGTCCAGGTAATAACACAAGTACTTTTAAACCAAAGAAAAACTCATTTACCTTATAGGCCTGATCATTATTTATTCTCTCACTGCTCTGATTGCCTTTCTCCAAAATAACGTTCAGAGTAACACCTTCTTCTTTCTTTTTTTAAAGACTCCAAGTGTTCCTTGGACTCTACCATTCTGGTTTATGAGGGACTTACTAGTGTAACTCTTACATACTATAGATCAGATTCTCCTCCCAAGCTCTGAATTCTGACCTTAAAGAAAAAATTGACATGTAATATTTACATGTACTTATGAGGTATGACGTGACATTTTGATACATGTATACAATGTATAATGATCTAGTCAGGATTATTAACCTACTCATTGCTTCAGATATTTTTTATTTATTTCTGTTGGGAACAGCCCACTTCTTTTTCAGCTATTTTGAAATATATAATAAATTATTGTTAACCTATAATCACCCTTCTGTGCTATAGAGTATGAGAACTTATTCCTCCTATTTAATGGTATTTTTGTACCCGTAATCAGACTCTTTATTCCCTACCATACCCTCTACCTTTCCCAGCCTCTAATAACTACTATTCTATACTTTACTATGAAATCTGCTCTTTTAGCTTCTACATAGTAGTATAGTACTAACATGCTATATTTATCTGTTTCTGCCTAGCCTTCTTTAGTTCATACGATATCATCCAGGCTCATGTATGTTGCCACAAATGATAGGATTTCTGAATCTTGACCTTTGTTGGTCAATTCTGAAGCTGTACTAGTCCAGACCTGTGCCTCTTCCATACCAAAAAACAAAACAAAACAAAACAAAACAAAAACAGAAACAAAAAAAGAAGACAAAGGAGCGTCTTTTGGGAGAATCATGCAAATCATAAAACAACACATTCTTGGAATCTCACCTAATTGCTTAAATCTCAGTCTCTCGATCATGGCATCATTTTTTCTGGAGACTTAGTTCTTGAATTAGTTCCTCCAGGCAGAAGTCTCTGATTCCCTTCAGACCAGTTTATCTTACAGACTCTCAATTTCCAATCCATCTCAGCGTATGGCAATGCCTCATGTGCGCATGTGTGTCTAGTTTACCCTGAGCACTCAGGGGTAGGGACACATATAGTGACTTCCCCATAGGTTCTTTGTAGTGAGCCTTTGTTGAAATTTTAGATTCTCAGGATATTTGATCTCACAGTGTTTGGTGAATTCCTGCATTTTCTCATTTGCGTGAGAATATTTGCTGAGGGACCTCTGTTTTCCAGGAGCATAGCAATGAATAAATCATACATGCTTTCTTTGTCTGTGTAGTTTACATTTGAGAACAGAGGCATAATCAAACATGTAAATAGACCTTGTGGTACAAGAACCCTGGGAATAAATACCTCATGGAAGGTAAACAGGAGGATCAGAGTTTTAAATAGTTGGTTGCACTGAAAATGTGGTATTTGTGCAAAGCCCAGAATCAAAACTCTTTGTGAAAGAGCTTTGGTTTGGGAGATGGACTCTACCTCTACTGTAGAACTCAATTCTCAAGTTTACTCTCCCAGCAAGCCTAGCAGTTGCACTAAGGATGGGTTATGTAAGGTACCTGAATCCAAAGACTTGGGGTTTGGAGAGACACAGAAGTTGGGACAGTGGAGAAGCCACTCTGGCACAGCTGTGGTGGCAGTGTTTCATTTTCTGGACATGCAGGCAGAACCTAACGCCCAAAATTAGGGAAGGAAAGGTTTATTTCTTACAGTTTCTCAGGAGTTTCCGTCCATACTCAGTTGACTCCAAGGCAGTGTGTCATGGCAGGGCTGCCATTCATGGTGGCCACCAAACAGCAAGGCACGCTGGCGAGAGAGAGAGGGCATAAGTGAGCAAGAGGAAGACCTGCCTCCCTTACACTGTATGTTGGTTCCCCGCTGGGTGGGTGCAGCACTTACATCACCAATCCCAGCACTAGACAACAAACCAATCATAAACGACAGATTCAGGCCCATCAAAAGTATATGAGGACTTGGGGGTACATAGTATCACCCAATACACCATCTGAGACTTTTCCTCTCTTAAACTTCAGCTTCTATTCATCTCATTCTTGGCATCCACACTGTCTGCTAGAGACCATTGTAAGTCAGTTTAGGAAGTATTGCAATTTGCACAACTTCAAGTCTTCTGACAGAAGGACATAGTATGAATTTCCATTTACTTAGATTTTCTTTAATTCCTTTCAAAAATATTTTGTAATTTTCCACTTCATTTGTTAAATTTATTCCCAAATACTTTACTGATGCTATTGTAAACGGAATTTTTTAAAATTTCAGTTCCAGATTATTTTAGCTAGTGTATAGAAATACAATAGGCTTATATACTGACTTCTTATTCTGCAATTTTGCTGAACATGTTTATTTATTGTAATAATTTTTAGTAGATTTCTTAGCAATTTCTGTGTCATGTCTTCTCCCAGCAGAGACTGTTTTACTTCTTCTTACATGGATGCTTTTATTTCTGATTTCTTATTTAATTACCCTGACTAGAACCCCCAGTATAATGCTGAATAAAAGTACCTATTTCCTGTTCATGATCTTTTGGGGAAAATATTCAGTCTTTTACTATGAAGTATGAAGTTAGTATTATACAATTTTAAGTATAAAGTTTTCACAATTAAGTATGAAATTGAGGAAGTTTCCTTCCATTCCTAGTTGGAATTTTTTTTATATAATGAAGAGGTGTTAAATTTTGTTAAAAACTTTTTCTATGGTCTTTTCAGTTAATCATGTATCTCTATTCCTCTTTAGTGAACGTGGTATGTTAAATTATTTGAGCTTCAGATGCTAAGTCAAACTTTCATTTCTGGGTAAGCCCTACTTGGTCATGATGTAGTCACTTCTACGGATTCAGTTGACTCATATTTTTTGAGGACTTTTATACATATAATCCTAAGAGATACTAGTCTGTTGGGTTTTCCCTTGTGTTGTATTTGCCTGTTATCATACGATGAATTCAGAATTGTTTCTTCCTTTTCTAGTTTCTGGAAATGATTATGAAAAAATAGTGCTAGTTCTTAGTCATGTAACCTGGAACTTTCCTTTGTCGGAAGCTTTCGAGTGCTAATTCGATCTCTTTACTTGTTATAAGTCTCCGTAGGTTTTCCACTTCTTCTTGAGTCTGGTGTGTTTTTATAGAGAGTTTTATTGGAACACAGCCATACTCATTCATTTACAGAATGTCTGTGGCTACTTTAATGTGACAATGGCAAAGTTGAATAGTTGCTATGCTACATAAAGTCTAGAATATTTACTATGTTACCATTTACAGAAAACGCTGGATGACTCTTTTGGTAGAACATGAAGTTTTCCAGGAATTCATATAATGTACAATAGCAAATACACTTCTATTTAATGAATATCTAGTAGGTTGAACCTTGTAAAAGTTTCACTTGTGTATGTCAAACTTGGTCCAATATTGGCACTTACATATGATCAAACTAGTACAATTTGCCAGGTGTGTGAAGATGAATGAAATATGAATTGCAGGCTACACACACACACACACACACACCCCTAATGTCAATAGGTGTCATAATTGCTGTTATAGAAGCACAAAGTGAGTACTGCAGAAACACAGAGCAAGATGAAAGCCATTCTTACCCATAGAGGTGAAGGCAAGGGCCTGAGCACTGGAGCAGACTCCAGAAAAGTAGATGTGTTTCTGACTGCTGTGCTTTTGAACTGTAATGCATGGGGGATGTAGGACTTTCCCAGATACAAAGAAGGATTTTCTAGAGCTCTCTTTGAGCAGTGTGTATATGCAAAGTTGATAGTGAATCATAAGGAACATGTTACATTTCTTTTCTTCCAATGGCATTGCTGTAGACAGTTCAGAATTAAAAAATACTTGACAAGAATTACAGGATATGAAAAATAAAATGAATCTGTCTCCCACTAATTTTTCAGAAGAACTATGGAGGCAAAGTGATTGCCACAGGTCACCTAGCCATTGATGAATGTTTGTATTGTTGGCACTGGAACCTGTGTCTCCTGATCATCCACTCAGAGCTATTTTCATTAGGTCACCAGGAATGCAAGACAAGAGGGTCAAGGACATTACCTACTGGGGCACCAGAGGCAGACAGGCCTGGGTTTGAGTTCGTGCTCTGTCACTTACTGACTTTGTTACCCATCACAGCATTTATGAGCTTTAATTGCTTCATTTGTGGACTCCATACTGTGAAGGCTCAGAGCCTGAAGCTGAAAAGCAGAATCTCTGGTTTCTAATCCACTACTTCATGACTGTGAGGCCTTGAGCATATTACTTGACCTCTCTAGGCTTGTGTTGTAGAGATTATTAATAGCAGTAGTTACTTCAAGGAGTTACAAGACTATGTAAGTTTAGGACTGAATATATAAGGCACATAGTATAGTATCTGGGACATACTAAGTACAATATATTAACAATTCCATCAAAAGAGATAAGCTGTTGTAAGACTATCAGGTAAATACATTTCTAAACTTATACAAGTGGAATCTACTGTTACTCTTCGTGCAAATTAAGAGACTAACAGTTCATAGAAAGAAATTGATGATTGTCATTTATTAAGGCCTGTGTGTTCAGGGACTTTATTTATATCCTTTAAACATCGCAAGAATCCAGAAGATGGTTATTATTTTTTTGCACCCAAAGCCTTTCTCAGTCATTTACTGCCTATGCGAATACAGGTGTGTTACTTACATTTCTTGTGCTTTGGTTTATAGTCTGCAAATGAGAATGTTAAAAATAGTAGTATTTACTTCCTAGGTTGTTCTGAGGATTAAATGAATTAATTTTGTAACGTGTTTAAGACAGTGTATGACACAGGGTGTCCGTGAGTAATGAAGGAGGAGGTGGAGAGAAGGGAAGGAAGGAAGGAAGGAAGGTAAGAAGGAAGGAAGAGAGGGAGGGAGGAAGGGAAGGAGAGAGGGAGGAAGGGAGGAAATGGGAAGGGAGGGAATGAGTTGCCAGATTAGGCAGTCTGTCCACACACCTGATCAGTACCTTGGGTGTGAAGGCATGTCTGCTGGATTCCCATGAAGCCTGTGGCCCTACTGCTGACTTTGGCTTAGGGAAGTCAGGCAGCTGTTTCAGGAAGTCAACAAGGCCAATCTCCCAAGTTTCCTAAAGTAGCATCTCATTTCAATTGTATGATTAGGGTAGGCCTGAGCTGTACAGTCAGGTTCAGAAAGGATAATTAACTAGAGAGCTACTCTGCTGCATGTCCAGCCAGGGACTCAGGCCACTGTAGACAGGTCCTTCCTCTGCTGTGTTCCTTGCTATGCTGGAGTTTGGAACTTTATTTCCTCTCTATTTGGCAGAACTCAGGGGCTCAGGACCCGAATCCAGAAACTATGACACCACAGGCAGAAGTTGAAATTCATCCTTTGCTGGCACTGTCATTTTCTCAGGGACCACCTCTCTTTTCCAACCTCTCAGCTGGATCCTGGTTGGATATGTATAGCTGGCTGATCTACTGAAGTCTTCATTTGAACTTTATTCTGTTGCATTTAAAATGTTGATGCAGGAGGATTGCAAGTTTGAACCCAGATGGGCATCATAGCAACATAATGAGACCATCTCAAATTTTAAAAAATAATTCCAAAATGGCTACAGATGTAGCTCAGCATGAAGGCCATGGGCTTAATCCTCAGTAGCACCAAAAGCAACCAAAAAAGCACTGCTATTGATATTTGACTATGAAAAACCAAAGCAAAATCTTAATCAAGATTCTCAATTAGAATGTTAACACACAATGCTTCTCAATTAGAATGTTAATTTTGTATCTATGAAAAGAACTCACAGCCTTTGTGAGACATAGTTTAGAACATGGTCACTTTGAATGATATATATTAAAAAGACTTAAGCAAAAATTGCTTAGGGTCCTCATAAAACAGCTTCATATTCATTGCATGACTGTTGTGAATCATCTTGAAATCAGAGTTCTCTGAGGTCATTTGTTATTTGCATTTTTCACACAGCGACAACCTCTGTCCTGTTCAGGGTGTTAACAATGTGACTTTTCTCAGAAAGGTGTTCCATGGTTGTCTCTGGGATTTTCTTCCAAGCCTCTAACACTCATTCTGCAAGTTTCGATCTTGACATTTTCTCCAACTGACAGATATTTTCAGGTAAAAACTGAGACTCCTATCTCTTTCTTCAAGTGTTCCTCAATTATTTGTTAACTGAGAGATCAAAGAGTTTCAGGTGTCCAGTCCTAGCACCAGGAGCAACAGCCAAATTTGGACATATACAGGAAATAATAACTATGTCTTGACTTTCAATGTCCAATAGCCAATGAAAGACACCTTAAATATAGCACCGAGATGCTCCATAATATTAGAAATGCTAAAAGACAGGAAAGATGTATATCCTAGACTAGATAAAGCAAGGTGTCTTCAAAGTGGCAGCTGGTCCTTGTGTGTCTTTGTCTGAACTAAACCTCCTTCTTGGCTTCACATGTGAAAAAACTCAAGTTGATTCAACTGGTGGTGCTCCAAGGGCTTTGAAAAATGGAGAGTGGGCCGGTTCTTTTGGGAGGTGGGCTTGAAGTCAGAAGGCCAGAGAGAAGAGTGACCCCAAAGCCTAGGGAGATGGTCAGGTTTCTTAAGAAGTTAAAATCCATGGCAACTTCCTCACAAGGCCTTAGGTGTGAAAAGCTGAGAGTCCACAGTCACAGTGCACCCAGCCCCCTCCCAGCCTAATCCAGTCTCTCACACCCAGTCGAGACCATCCACAGCAGAGCTGCCTGACCCTGAGGGACTAAGTGACTTGGGACCAGCCAGAGTATTCTGCTTTTTCTCAGAATTTTGAATCTGTTTTCTAATTCTTGAGAGAGACAAAAAGCTCTGATAAAAAAAAAAAGAAAAAGAAAAAAGAAAGAAAGAAAAAAAAGCAAACCAAAAACAAAAAACAAAAACAAAAAAACAAAGCTCTCAACCTGCCTAGGATTGAATTTCCTTTCTGGGCAATGAGATGAGACAGGGATTAAAGTTTGGTTTGGAGAAAATAAGGTACTATGATGCTTTTGTCCCTCTAGCTTATAAAAAAAGCTAAATTTGTATCTGTCGATGGTTGTTATGCATGTTTAAGAACATTTTTATTTTAAAACTTTTAAAAATCTGTCCTGAGCAGAAATAATCTTTGATCCTGCCCCTTCTCCTCTTAGAATTCTTCTCTGTGGCTTTGTGGAGCTTTATCCAGTGTTTCTCAGTGTGGGCCGTCATCTAGGCACTGGCATTAGCTAGATTCTGTAGAGACCACATTGTTTTGCAAACCAGCCTCTCCCATCTAGGGGAAAGTTACTAGGACAATGAGCTACAGCCAGGGTTCTGTTGAGTGATATGTCACTCACTTGAGCTTTTTGCACTTTGTCTTATTTACTTTTCTTGTTGCTGAGACAAAATAATCGGTATCCAAAGTTAAAGGATGAAAAATTCATTTGGTTTACAGTTGTAGAGGTTTTAGTTCATCATTGGTGGGCTCCAAGGCAGGTTGGCATGGCACTGGATCATTGCAGAAGAGTAACAGTACATGGCAGGCAAAAGGCAGCAAGCAGCAAGAGACAAGCAAGGACCTTCTTTCCATCCCTTGTATCCTATCTAGGCTACATGCCCTCAGGGCAAGTAGCACCCACACCTAGGATGGGGCAGCCTTAATCCTAGCATCATACCATGAATCAATCCCAGCATCACAACCTTGATCCTAGAAGAACAACCACCTTGGAAAAACCCCACCTATGAACACGTGAGGCTTTAGTGGAACATCTAGGTACAAACTATAACAGGCTTACAATTCATCTATCATTGCCACTGTGATAATTTAGAGACAAATTTTTAGTGGGGTACCAAGAATGGACATAGAATGAACAAACCCCCAAACAACCAACTTCATAAAAACATCATATACCTGTGAGGAGACATTGCAAAAATCAAATATGTGCTGTTATTAGTGCTACCTTGGTCTTAGAGCTAGTAAAAAGACCAAAAAATAAAAATAAAAATCTAAATGAGTGCAACTTATCTGATTTTTGCTAAAAAAAAAGAAAGAAAAGAAAAGAACAAAAAGATCATAGCAATTGTTTAATTTCAGACTAGTAATCAAAGAAAACTACCGTTTTGGATGAGAGGAAAGGACATGAGAAGTTTAATTAAGTCAAATTTTCTATATGTCAAATGTTATAGTGAATCCATTAGATGGATTTTCTGTCTCATCTTCATTGCAGTACTAAGATAGAAGCTGTTGTTCTTCTTTCATGGATGAGACACTGAGGATTGGGGAAATTCCACCTCTTGTTCAAGGTCATACCACCAAGGAAAAGTAGAGCCCATCTTCAAAGCAAGCCTCCACAAACTACATGATCTTTTTATCATAAAACGTTTGTGGGTCAAAGATGAAGATGCCTATCATAGCAGCTTTGAGGCAGCCTTGCTGGAATGAAACTTCAAATCCTGCTGGGACATGGTCAAGAGAGGCAGAGGAGTGTGGAAGGTCAAGTGAAATGAAGACAGGAGCACTGAGCTCAGGGTGAAACTCAATGGGAGGAACGATCATAACAAGGCAATTGTACTGAGCGTGTGTGTCCATGTGTGATTGTGTGACCATGTGTGTTTATGCATCAGCATACTACACATATCTCTCTGGCATCCCCTACTGCCTGACTTGGGTGCCGGGATGACAATTAAGATGGAAAGAAAGCAGGGAATACTGATAGATGGTTAGCTATGTTCCCATTGTGCCTGATATAAGAACACAATCTGTCCCAGGCACTTAAAGATAGAAAGCCTTGTGGTCACAGGAGTTAAGTTCAGACTCCTTCAAAAAACAATTGAGTGATTTTGCATCTTTGGATTCTCCTCTAGCAGGAACCTGGGGCAACCAGCTCATCCCAGCCTTGCCAGATTTGCTGTTTATCATTTTTTCCCATGTGGTGGCTGCTCTGTTCTGGCAACTGAACAGTCACAACTCAATCCCCAGGACATGCCATGCTGGGTCTCCCTATCCTTCCAAGACTCCTGGCGGTGGTACTGAACCTTCACTTTCATAATCAGTTATTTTGTTTTTTGTGCCTCAGCAATACGAGCACAGCTCAGTTCAGCTCGGACTCTAGGCATTTGCACCTGTGGGCCCTCCATCTGAATCTTCTCTGTCCTGTGCTTGGCTAACTCATCTTCAGGTCTCAGCTAAGGAGTTATTCCCTCAGGTTGATGTTCTGATGCCATGGGCTGAACGGAGATGCACTTTGTTTCTCCCCGCACCGTATACCTCCCCTCACATCAGGGCATCCCTCTCCCCAACAGCAATTATGCGTGTTCGTTGTTTGCAAGTCACCACTGCAAGGACATCAGCATTATGAGGCCAGAGGTTATTTCTTTTCCTTGATGAGTGTCTAATTTCAGTTCCTGAGATCCAACTATGCAACTTTACTATTTTTGGTACCAGGGATTGAACTCAGGACCTTGCACTTGCCAGGCAGGCCCTGTGCTGCTAACCTATATCCTGGCTCCCAACTGTGCAACATTACAGTTACTAAAAGTATTCTCACTTCTTGTTCAAACGCAGAAGAAAGTTGCAAAAACTTCTTGTAGGAAGAATATTTAACTATATTTAGATGAGATGCGCAGTGCTCACCTGATTTGGTTTAATGAAACTGATTTGGTTATAAAACTGGAAAACTCTTCTCTCCTAGCACTGTTCTGACATTGGGACATCCAGTTCTCTTGAGTTGTAATAAATTGTCTTTAGTCTTTAGTCAAGATTCCTGGGAAAGTTGACCAAGTAGTTTGTATGAATTAGTATCTCTCAGTGGTCCTAAATTGAACTATTTGGAGGAGGGATTACCAGAGGAGTTTTTAAAAATACAGATTACTGATTCCTATCCATAGAAATTCTGATACAGCTGCCTCTGGAATAAGTAGGTGATTAGCATACTGAATACTCAGCCCTTTAAAAGGAAAGCTTATAGCATCATATATTCTAATGGTAATTTACAGGATTAACTTTAGCTACGGAATTCAGTTTGTCAGAGATTTATGATTAAATTAGTCTCTCCTGCAGAAAAGTAGATTGGTCCTCTGTTGAGTTTCACACTTGTGTGACTCCCAGGCACTGACATGTTAGCAAATTTATTCATTTTTTCTCCTGTAAATCTACTTTTGCTTTATTTTCTAGACTCAAATTATGTAATGTTTAGGGGCTGGAAAAAGAAGGTTTATTTCACCTGTATGTTTTATACTTTATTTTCATAGTCATTATTCAGATTTGTCTTTCTCAGTTATTATTCAGAGGTTCTCAAAGTACAGACACTTGTGTTTTATGCACAAACACTGTACCCCATTGTGTCCAGTTATAGTAATGTAACTCATTCATTTACAGTAATCATATTTGTTTTGTACCAAGAAAGTAATAGGCTAGACCTTGGTAAGATTTCTCTGTCCTTCTGGAATCCAAAGTCTACTTCAAGAGAAAGATGGTCTAACAAAACTTAAGACAATGTTCTAAGTGGTAAACACAAGGCTGAGTAAGCAAAGGAGGATAACCAACTCTACCAAGACATTAGGGGAAATGCTCCAGCTAGACTTTGAAATCTAAATGTAAGTTGGGGCTTGTCGGGAAGAAAAAGAGACTGGGAGAAAAGGCTTTTGTGGTGGAGAGGAAGCCTGCCAAAATGCCAGGAGTCCTGGAACCACAAAGCAGGAATGTCTGAATGGATGAAAGGCAGAAACTGTGGATGGGTGACAGGGCAAGGCTGAGAGGTAGGAAATGATGTGAGGTGTGAAGGCTTCTGTATGTCCTCATGAGGAATTGAAGTTGATTTTGCTAAGCGAGATGGAGTATTTTCCAGCCCACAGACCAGTCGCTTGCCACCATCACCCATAGGTGTCATCTTGGCTCCAAACTAATTCTGGATGAGTTCACATCCCTTGGACAGAGCTGAGAGGACTAGGGATGAATATCTGTCCCCTTCTGGACCAACATAAACTGAATCAACACTAATCTTCTCCCTCCAAATTTGTAACTGGAGCTGAGTTGAGTCAGTCTCTCCTTAAGGCTGATCCCTGACATACGAAACCCTTTTTTGGTTCCTCGCTGTGGGAGTCATGGGCCGAATTGTGTGTGTCCAAATTTCAATGTTGAAGTCTCACTGCTCAGTCATAGCCTCAGAATGTTTTCAAAAGTTTAGATTTTTAAAGCAGTAATTAAGATAAAGACCTTTAGGGTGGGTCTTAATTCAATATGTGAATGGTAGGCTTATAAGAAGAGAGACTGACACACAGACACATGCAGAAGGAAGACCCTGTGAAGACACAGCTAGGAGCCCACCTATGGGATGAGAGGAAAGGCCCAATGAGAATCCAACTCTGCTAACTCTTTGCACTTGGATTTCTAGCCTCCACAATTGTAAAAATATGCATTTTTGCTGTTAGCCACCCAAACTGTGGTTCTTTGCTATGGTAGCCCTTGCAAACAAACACAGTAGGTCTCTAACAAATGCCTTATTTTTTGGGTTCCTAGCTTATGGTCTGCAAGTTATGGCATCTTTGCTCAGCAGGTCCCAGAGGATGGCTTCTGTGTACCATCTCACAGTACAAAACAGCAATGTTTGGGTCTGGAAGTGGAAGAAAGGGCTTCTTCCCTTGATGGCCTGGAAACAGAGTGGCTCCTGCCCCAAACTGAGTTTATATGCCCTTAACTCTAAGGGGAGCTGTTCCTTATTCAAAGACTCAGGGCTCAGGTTTCTTCAAGTACTAAGCTCTCTACAATGTCAGGGAAAACTGTACCTTAATCTGATCATCATAAGTACAATGCAGGGCTTGTCCTACATAGATGTTTCCTCTTTACCTAATACTCTTCTTTCTCCCCCATCGTCCTTATCCCTCCTCATCTAACCGTGCCCTCCTCATCTCAGAGTACCTCATCTGCCTATCTTCCCTCCCATTCTTGAATTCGTCTCCCACTTCACCAAAATTATAAAGTTCTGATATTCACCTTCTGGTGTCTGGTGTCTGCAGATTCAGCAGGTTTATGTTCCTCAGCCAAAGGCTATTCCCTTGTCTTTTTTGTCACTGATGCCTGTGTAGGGCAGTTCCCTGTGCTTCTGTGGCTAGTTGTTCCCTGGGATATTTAAAGTGAAAGTGATCTCATCGTATCACCTTAAGAATTCATTTATTCCCCAAACATACCTCTGCACGTACACATTCTTTGCATCTGAGTGAGAATTTAATATTCCTCCTTTTAAGATAACTCTGCACTTATTCCTAATAAGCTAACGCCCTGGCCTCATTATGTTCTTATTGGCCTCTTTCTTGCCCAGAGTTAAATCATGAGTCTGCTTAACTTAGTGAGGAATGGTCATTTCAAGTACATTTGTGCTGGAATCAGGCTGGCCTGGTTTTACCTAATTGTATGTATAAGCCTGCAAATGGTGAGGTGGCCATAAGCTCACATGTCCTAAGCAGGAATGTGCTCAAAACTGAGAAGAGAGAATAATGAATCAGATATCAAAAGAAGCAGAGAAGAGTGACAAAGAGGCGGAATAGGTCCTGACTTCCAGGCAGGATTTTGGTTTCTGTTTCTAGAAGCATGCTCTTTGATGCCTGTGATAGAGATGCCAGCAATCCCAGATGTATGACTTTCCTTTCTAGTAGTACTAGAGCCAGTAATTATTACTGGGGCTCATGGCTACCCACATTAAAGACTACATTTCCCAACTTCCCTTGCAGCTTTGAGTGGCCCCAAAACTAATTATGGCCAACAGGAGGTAGATGGCATTGAAGCGTATGATTTATGTTGTACCGTTAAAGAATGGTTTCCTTTCCTCAACATTTCCATTTTTCTGCTGGCAGGATGATGGGTGTGCTGGTAAGCATTAGCCATACAGGTGAGAACAGTATCTAGGCACAACAGAGAAAAACATGGAAGAAGCCTGAATCCTAGACAAATAGAATCTGCTTACCAGTCCTGGACTGCTTACATCTGAGCTATTACTGTGTATGAGAGAAACGCAGTCATTACCTGTACAAGCTACTGCTACATTGGAACTCTTTATGTCAAAGGACCTTGTATCCATCTTTGTATAGGTGGGTTTTGCAGGGATGGCAACTATCTCTTTGTCTCTGGAAATTCTTCAACTCACTCTGAAGTAGGACAGCTCACCTTTCCTGTCTTGGCCATTCACTCCAGTGAAAGTGATATAGGTAGAGCTACCACTGGGCAAATTCCCATGTGAATGGGGAAACTGAAGGCAGCTGTGAAGAAAAACAGAAATGGAACCTAGAGAGGCTTCATAGATTTTGGGTTCTTGGTTCCAGTAGTACCCTAAGCCAGATATTCCCCATGCTTTTTTAATTTCCTTACATGATGGACCAAACTGGTCTTTTGGAATTAGACTCATTGGGTTAAATGCCTTTTTTTCCCTCATGTTACCAGGAGTTCATACTAACTTCCATTTATGGTCATAGATTCCCTCTGCCCTCACCTTTACCCATCTAAAGTTTTCAGTATTTGATTTTTATTATAGGCCACTGATAAGTTGCAGAGTAAAAAGGAGGCCGGTGGTGGTTTTTAATAAAATGAGAGATGGAGTCAGATTTTCCTGCAGGATACTCACCTGAGGACTGGGTGGGTGTTTTATCTAATGCAGAGTTGAATTCTCCACAGTGAGGCATGGGCACAGAGGCTTCTGTGAGACACTGTGTGGTTGTCTGAACTTCACATCTTTATCCTTTTTGAAACGGGATGATGCCTCTCATTTCCCCAGGATTCTGAAAGGCTCTGACCACAGCTGCTGTCTCTGCCCAGAGAACGGTCTAAGAGTCATCCTGAGTTTAGGTAGGAGACTTAGGGGTAAGGAAGGGTGTTGCATTTCAGAGGAAGATTTTGCATGTATCTTAATTTAACAAAACTTACCGAAGTAGACAGGTTAAGTAAGTAAATTGCTGGACATCACATGGTGTTTCAGTGGAAGTCAAGTCTACTTGAAAATAGATGCAAGCCTCAGTTTCCACATCTGTCAAAGAGTGGTAATAATTTTCATGTTGCCACATTATTGTGGATTTCAATGAAGATTGCCTGTGTTGTGATTGCTTTGATGAGCTCTTATTAAATGCTGGCTGAATTTTTTATATAATTATGCTTATTATAGGCAACTCATTGGACCCCCTGGTCCTGGCCACAGGAAACTGGTCCAAAAGGAAGGAGGTAGAACTTCCTTATTGCAAAGCATCATGTCCTTAATGTGAGCCCTGGCTGCAAGCATCAGTTCTGAGACATCAGTTGGAAAAGATCCTAATAGCAATTGCACTTCAGGCTTTCACCAAGACATCCCATTCCTCTTCTATGAGAATCGGGCATCCTAGTTTGGCCTAGAGTTGCCATCTTTCTGAGTCCAAGAAGGTCTCAGATGCTCAGAGCTGCCTTTAAGGCTGCAGCTGCTCCCCCTCCATGACTCACCCCACCATCTTCTCTGCAACTGAGTCCATGGCAAAACTTTGATTAATGCTCGAAGAACATCCACAGCTGCATTTGGATTTTTCCTGGCAGATGAATCAAAATCTTAGGTGTAGTGGAGAATCTGCCCAGGCTTCACTTCCCTGCCAAAAATCTGTGTTGCACCTATCTGTCTGGGCAAATGCCAAAATCCTTTTTATTAGGAACAAGGCCCCATGCAAACAGTCATTATCAACTTGAGTTGCAGTTCGCTGATCAATTCAAGGCTGCTATGGGATATTCCTAAAAAATAGTAGGTGGGCACTGCTAGGCAAATTTATGAGTTGAAAATGAAAGTTGACGTTCTTAGGAGAGAAAGAATTTTGAAAGGCAGTGAGGAGGGAAAAAAAAGTAATAAAGTGGTTTGTAAGGATGAAGAATTTGAGGGGAAGGTATAGTATTTATCAGTGGAAATTGATGGTGTTTCAATTGCACAGTATGCAGCTCAATCCTTCTTCCTTTTTCCTCTACTGAATTCAGAGGAATTCATAAGAAATGTCTTGTGAAGATAGTGTGGAGTAGGTTTGTTTGCCAGATGTGACCTCCTCATGGCTGAGAGCCCATTCAGAAGGTGCTAATTGAAAGTCCCTTATACCTGGTGATGTGTGTGACTTAAATTTTTGCCACAATCTAGAGAAATAACACTATAAATGAAGAAATACCAGAAGGAATATTTCTTTATGGGTACCCTGACACAGCAGAGGGGAGCAGCTTTGGATGTAGGCTCCATAAAGGTAGAATGTGTTGTCTGTTTTATTCACCATTATATCCCCAGTGCCTCAGTGCCTAGAATAGGATCTGCAATATGGTAGATGCCTAATAACGATGGCTGCATGATATTCCCCCATCAAACACTTTTGTCTCTTGTTCTACACTGTTTTACATATTCTGTGCTTTAGCCCTATTGAACTGCTCGCATGGCTTGTAATACTCGGTACTATATATATTTTTAACTGCTATGGATTGATTGATCTCAGTATTGGGAACTGAACCTGGGGCTTTTGCACTAAGCTACATCCTCATCACTTTTAAAAATTTTTTTTTATTATTTTGAGACAGGGTCTTGCCAAGTTGCTAAGTTGCCCAGGCTGGGTTTCAACCTTCCATCCTCTTGCCTCAGAGTGGTGAGGTTACAGGCGTGTACCATCACAGCTGGCTTATGCCTTACTTTATAGCTCATTATTTACACATTCATTCAGAAAATATCTACTTATTTTTTGTTTTATGCCTCACATGGTGCTAGGGACTAAAGATACTTGGTGAGCAAAACATAATGTTACATAGTGGTGCATAGTAAGGCCATCATTCATCCTTCCCTCTTCTTTCTCCCTCTCTCTTTCTCATCTATGTATCCATATATCTATCATCTATCTACCCATCTATCTTTATCTGTCTACAAATATAGAATTGAAGGCAAAGATAAATGTAACAAAGGACAAGTATGAAGAGCTATTAGTTTAGAGGATAGCAACATTTGTTTCAGAATGAAGAGATGATGTTTGGTCTGAGCTCTGGTGGAGCACTAAGCAACCAAAAGAATAAAAATGGAGAAGGGGGAAGGGTACATATTTGTTATGAGATCGGAGAAATGAGGGGACTAGAACCTGCAGAATCTTGTAGCCATATTAAGCATTTTGGCTTTATCCTAGAAGCAATGAGGAGCCATTGAAGAGCTTTAAGGGAGGTAGAGATATTAAACATGATCAAATTTGTTTTATAGATAGATTACTCTGGCTATTGAGCTCCTGTAAGCTCCCCACCTTTTGTATCTGACCCAGAAGCCTTCCCTGCCCAGTCCAGGGCTGCACAATTAGTTCATCAATGGTGAGGACACCTATAGTAGGTGACTGAAATCTTAGCCATGTATTTATTGACGCTTGGTGCTGCTCATAATGAACTCTAAGTTTAGCTGGATGGGGATAGATATGCTTAGAAAGGGAGAGGGGGCAGAGGGCTGCAGGAGATGAATATGGAGAGCTCTGTGTTCTGTCTCACATCTGTCTCCCTCTATTGATGCCTGCTGCCAGAATGATGTACTAGAATTCAATAAGCCTTGCCTATCTTTTCCTAGAAAGGGAAAGGCTGGCAGCAGGAGAATCAGGCCCCTCACCATCAGTGAAGCGGGTAGGAGTTCAAATGAATCATTCTGTTATCTAGCAGGGGGAACCTACGGTCAGTGTAAGGCAATGCTATATTATTCATTCCAGTTCTTACCCAAATGGCTAACCTTGGCATTCTGGTGGCAGTGAGATCTGCAAACACTAAGTTGAATGAGCTGGGTGGGCATCACACTTTCTGGCTCCAGGACCTCAGGTGGAAAGTCTCTTGCTCTTTCTCGCTCCCTGAGATGTGAGCTTTGGATAGGAGTAAGTCTTGCAGAGTAAGGGAAGGAGCTGACAATGCATATATACACGGCTGTGCCCTCCCTCCAGTAACTCTTGTGATGACAGTGGCTGCTGATGGAATGTTGACCTTGCACTTGATTTATAAATGAGGCAGAAGATACTTGATTCAACTAGAACTGCTCTTCCAAAAGAAAAGCTGTTTGTTAGGGAAAAACACTGGCTGGTGCTGAGAGCTGTCAGTTATTCTTTGAAGTACCCAGGTAGTTTTCCAGGACTGTCAAAGTGAGGGGGTAGGGACCAAAAAGAGGAAAAGACAGTAAGTCACAGAGGAGATAGCAAGACAGTAAGAAGCCATTTGCCTTGTGATATGAAACTTTCTCATGATCCTCAACAAATTTCTGAGAATCCTCAAAAGTCATGAAACAGGTCAATGGGACTTAATTTCACATAGATGCTGGAGAAGAGGCAATCCTGGGTATGGCAGGGTGAAACCCAGGCAACATGGGTGGGAGGTATCCACTTCTGGGCCAATCACAGCAGCTGGGAGAATGTGCTACTCTGATTGCCTCAGCCTTGTGTCATGCACCTATGGCTGGTAAAGAGGGCAGAGTGCTGGGAAGGGGGTTTCAAACAAAGGCAACTCTGTGTGTGTGTGTGTGTGTGTGTGTGTGTGTGTGTGTGTGATTTATCTTCTCCATGCCTCTTCTGCCTTCTATTTCTCTCTCTTTTCCTGTTTCTTCACCCATTTCCATTAATAGTAACTACAGACACCTATTACTAGGAGCTGTGTAAGGCTGGGTGACAGAGTAACGTCCTCTCATTCATTCTCCTAACCACCCTATGAAGAAAGGACTTGTTATCTCCATTTACATATAAAGAAACGGAGGCACTGGAAGCATATGTTCAGGGGCAGGGAGCTGTTGCAGGGAAATCCCAGCAACATTCTTCCACATGGATTGGTGTTTTAAAAGTATATGTTTGTGATACAAAAAAATTACATTTATCTTGGGGAATTGGTACATACACAAATTGTGTCTTAATCATTTTTACTTCCCCTTCCCACCTTCCTCTCTCTCTCTTCTTTCCCAGGTCCCCCTCCCATCTCCACAGAGTCTACCTCCCTCTTCCTTCCTTTTCTCTATCTGTCTTTGTTGTTGTTGTTCTTTATATTTTAGGTCTCTCATGCTGGAGAAACCATGATATTTAATCTTCTGTGTCTGATCTGTTTCACTTAGTGTTATAGTCTCAAGAATTACACATTTTCTTACAAATGACTCAAATTTATCCTTCTTTGTGACCAAGTACCCCATTGTGCATATATACTACATTTTGTTTATATGGCAAGGTTTTAAGCCTGGGTTTGTCTTGCTACAGGTTTATGCTGGTGGCGACTGCTGAATTATCCCCTAAATCTCCTCCTTTCTGCTCAGGGAGAAGAATATGTAATGTTCTCCCTAGAGAGTAGATCTGACTGGGTTGTCCGGCCCAGCCCTGTATGGAAGATCTCAGAGCTAGGACACTATATCAATCCCTGGGCTGGACAGGCTATGTTGTGTGGGACTGGGATTCTGACCTCTGGTGAGGTCTCTGTGGCCACGGGGCACCTTGCAGGACCAAAATACAGTGACTTGAGTAGTAGGAACTGCTGGGGGTCATTTTCTGAGAAAGGTGACACATGTCCAGGAATTCCTCAATTTGACCACCTAAATTTAAGAATTTAACAGTTTTATGCTTTCCAATCATGAAATGTTAAAGCTATTCTGATGCTTCCACTTTACAGATGTAAAATCTGAGGCCCAAAGAGAGGATATGACTGAGATCTCCTGTGAGAAGCTGGTGACAGTAGGTCTCTGGATGCAGACTGTAGGGTTCTTTCTGCTATAAATGCTTGACCAACACTTCAAAACCTGAAAAGAGAATTAGAAATGCTACCTTCACACACTTGGCAACACAACACAAACAGTTTGGTAACTCTCTTCTTTCCTACCTGGGTGTACTTGGCCCACTCTCTTAGAGTTTTTGAGAAAAGGCTCTTGAAAAATATCCAGTCTTATTCTGATGTTTTATTAAAGGAGACTGCTGGTGTTTCAGCCATTTTAATTAGGGCTGAATTTTACTGTATTCAAACCCCAGGGAACATCAAGGAAAGGAAGCCACTGAGCAAACCTGAGGATCAAATGAAAAGATTAATTAAATATCAACATGTAGGCAGCTTGAGGCAGATGGTCCTGCAGCCCCTCCTTCCCTAACATGAAGATGGAGAATGAGGAGAGAGGAGGCAGCAACAGGAGGCCTCCAGTAGATGAGTAGCTTGAAACCTACAAGTGAATTTCAGTCTGACACCAGCCCTTGGTTCTTTTTCCAGCCAAGGAGCTGGGGGCAGGGCAATCCCCAATTTGGACACTGTTTCCCCAATTTACCTCTCAAAATAGAGCTGTGACTTTTTTCTCTGATGGATTCATTTAGCATTTATGTCCTATTCTCAATGTTTTGCAAAAATCAACTCATTTGTCCTAGGAACTCTAGGTGATAGCTATTGTTTATCTTCGCTTTAGAGAAGGAAAACCTGAAGCAGGGAGGGATGAAGTCATTTGACCAAGATTTCAGGATCACTGAGTGAAAGAGCTGGATTGCAACCCAGGCTCCCAGTTTAGGGCACATTGCTACCCACTG